>CM059425.1:147951687-148224187 GCA_030390025.1 Squalus acanthias
CCCTCGTCCTACTCTCACAATTTAATTTAAAGCAAAATTCCTGATTTACCTTTTCCATCTTGCATACCTCGATAAAATCACCCCTCAGGCACCTCCAGACTGAAACGTCTTTCTTCATAACTCAGGCCTTTTACTCTAGGTATTAATCTCATGGCCTCCAGCACTTGAATGTCTCCTTTATTTCTTGGTGACCAGAGCTGGACATAGTACCCAAGATGCAGTTTGACCAGTGCACTGTTTAGATTGATGATGACTTCCTATGACTACTGTTTTGACTATGTAGTACAATGTTCTATTGGCTTGGTTAATTGCTGCTCTGCATTTGGTTGGCTATCTTGAGCATCTACTAACATTTCAACATCTCTTGCAACTTCATTTCGCTATTTCAACACCATTCATGGAGTATGTGTCAATCATTTCCCTTCCCATGGGCAGTACTTTACATATAGTCTGTATTAAATTTCATCTCAACTATTGTGCCCACTTACATATTTTGTAGAACTGATTCTGTAATTTGAGCTGCTTCTTCAGATTCCACTACCCCTCTCAGTTTGGCATCATCTGCAAATTTGACTACTTGGCCTTGAGTTTGAGTCCAGGTCATTGATGTAAATTAGACACAGCAGAGATAACTAAACTCCTGCTCTGCCAGCATCTTACAGTGGCACTGACTGTGATTGGCTAGTATAATCTTAATTGAGCTTTGCCCATTTCACATCATCCCTGGCAGCCTCGTTGGGAGGGTGGAGCCTGGGATTCTACCAAAGTCTGGTTATGGATTTAGCAAAAAGTGGCAGCTAATGTAAATCACACCCAGGCGATATATTATTGCTGTAGAAGTTAGCCACTGCGAGAGGAAAGGCTTTTCACCAAGAATCCAAGAGAAACTGGGTAGTGTCCCGTCCCCCATCTTTTTTTCTCTCGTGATGTGAATGTGCCAGCTTTGATTCTCTGGGCCCACCAGATCATGATACAACGCCCTCCCACACGAGCCATTCTCCATCAGCATCGCTGTCCGGAAAGTCTCAGCACTGACCATTTCTAAAAATGCCAAACGGTCTCTTCCTCGCCCCTGTCAAACTCCTGGATGTGGATATGGTGCTGGGCTCTCGGACAGGATTAAGAGTTAGTGCGTTTAAGCGGCCACCGGTTAAAATACCGTGAGAGAAAAACTGACGAATTCAATGTTGTGCTTCGTTTCAGGCTGACCGTGTGTTGGACCTTATTTAAATAAAACGCCTCTGGGGAAAGGGATCTTCAGAAGGACATATTAAAATAATTACTTTATTTATCGCCGACTATAAATATCTCCCAAATAATTATAAAGAAACTTACGACATACAGCGAGCATTGGTTAGCGAGCACACGCCTACCCAAACCATCACAGTGTTCGGTGTAACGACATAAACAGCTCCCCGCCCCTCAAATGGCGCCCGGCGACGAGCATGTCACATGCAAGGAACCGGCAGCTTGATTGGTCAATGAGTGCTGAGGCGGTAACCAGGACAATAACATCCTGCAGCAGTAAAAAAAAATCTCTATGGTAACAGACGAATGGATTGGTTGGCACCATTGCAGGGAAGTGATTGGGGATCATAGTTCCTATCCCTGCCAACTGCACTTAAAAAAAGACACCAATATTTTGGGAACGATTTTATTGCTCTTTCACCGCGGACCCACTTAATCATAGAGTGGTTAAGACCCACGTCCTGTTTTGGACCAGATAGCTCAATTTCTTTTGAACAACCTGTTCAGAAATTTCAAAAAATGTAAAACAGACCCCGAAAATGGTCTTTTTTGCTCATCATAATATTCATTGTGAATTGAGGTAGCAAAGTGAACTTTACTGAGTGCATATTTGGGGGTGTGGATGATCCTGAGGACTGATTCTAAGTAGTAACAACAGCTTCAAAAAAACCTTACACAGACCCCAAAAAGCTGACAACTCAAGAATGGCCCTGATTATAAGCCTATGACGTGAAAACAAGTAGTAACACGGCTTTTGTAACTTAACTTGTAGGTATACCTTTATTGGAGGAAAAAATATAAGCTCAAAGGGGAAAATCCAAATACTGATGGTATAAAATTGGCAGTGCATTTCGAAAATATCTTCTGCCCCCCACCCTCACCAACCATTCAATTTGGTACTCATGTTCCATCTCCTATTCAAACTGGCAATCTTTCTCCCCCTCCAACCCCATCAGTTCCACCTTTAGGTTAATGCAGGTATTCTCCTTTCCTCACCCCAAAGCACCATCCTAGCTGGTCCCCTTTCCCCTCGAGCTCTGCTCCCAGTTTCTGCGTGTCTCTCTTCTCTTAATTACTCTACTCTCTGCCCTTCATTGTCTCCATTTCCCCTTACCTTTCTCTTTCATTGTCATACATTTCCCCCTTCCTTTCCCCTCTTTTGCTATCCATTCCCCTCTTCTTTTCCCACCTTAATTGCCATTTATTCCCCTTACCTTCATTGCAAGCCATTCCCTCTTTTCCCTTTCCCCTTATTGCCATCACTTGATCAATTTCCTTTGCCTTTCATTGCCAACCATTCCCCCTTTCCTCTCCACTCTGTACCATTCCTTCCTCGATCCTGCTGCTGGTGAGATCTCCTGCTTGTGCAAGAATTCTGCCTGCATTATGCAGAAACTGAAACCATTTTTATTAACTGTAGGATCAGTACTGAGGGGAAAGGGGCCATGTTTACACTGATTTCCATCAGAAATGCTGTTACATGGACTGAGCCACCAAACGCTGACAGAAATTAGCATGTATGTAGAGGTGGTGCTAGTTTGATAGTGCTAATGCTTCATGAGTTCTGGTTGTGCCATCCAGGCTTTGACAGTCAGGTGGGGTGGAGCTTGCTCCAGGTGCTTGGTGTGCAACTTATTTCTCCTGGTTCAGCTTCAGAGTACGTTATTTTCTTAGACTAGGCAATCTTTTGTAATATATCAATTCATAATGAGCAGGTGGAGAGGGAGGGTCTTCCTACCACTACCTATATATTTTTAAGTTAGGCATTTAACAATAACAACTTGCATTTATATAGCGCCTTTAACATAGTAAAATGACCCAAGGCGCTTCACTAGAGCGTTATCAGACAAATTTGACATCGAACCCATAAAGAAATAATAGGACTGGTGATAGGTAAGTTTTAAGGAGCGTCTTAAAGGAGGAGAGAGAGGTAGAGAGGCGGAGAGGTTTGGGGAGTGAATTCAAGTTTTTCTCCACTTACTAACATGTCTTTCGATGTTTATTGATATTTTCAATTCATTTCATCAACAGCAAAGAAAACATTGGAACTGAAAGCACTGATCCCATCACCTGCTGCATCTCTATCCATCCCCCTATTTCATTTTGGACTTGGCTAAAGATGGAAATTCTCTCCTCAGATGCCTGTCGAAGCACAGTTCTGCATATGGCTAATGACATCCTTCCTCATGATATCCATCAACTTATTATGGCGCCATCCTTACTTGCTACTGAAGGAATATTTACTAGTCCTAGCCCCTTTAGGGCTACCCCGGATCAGGCGTATTTCTCAGGCGTTCACTTTCAACTAAAGTTTGAGGTAGCCGAATCCTAAAGATGCTTAATTAGGTCTAAAGGTCTGGACTGTCTCTCCCAAAAGGAAAGGAACAACCCAAGAATGTTACTGTCCTCCAGATAGCACTTTTAATAAGATTAGCTAGACTGTAACGTTCCAGATATTATGAGGGTCCAGAAAACTCACTCAGAATTCTGCAACTCCTCACAAAGAGTGTACAGAGATTGAGTTCGCGAGTTTTTGATACAGAAGTCTTATGTGAGACAATTCTAAAAATATATAGATTTATTAAAGAACCAACATGCAATTTACAGTTGGTGAGTCAATCGCAACATTAACAGTTCCAAAAAGAGAAAACATACAATCTTTTTAACAGAGAATCTTACTTTCAAATCTTAACTTCGCTACAGTATTACAGTTCTTAAAGTTTTCTACAGGATATCCATCAATATCAAATACCTTTGATCCCTGAGGTACAAAGAGTGGTAGACTACAGAGCTGCCTCTGAAGCTGAGAATCGCTTTGCCCAATTAAAACGAGTCTGTTATCCCATTTGAGAGTTCAATATTTATACCCTTTTCCAGTGGTATTTCCTTTAAGGTTTTCTGCTGATGCAAGTCAATTATCCCTAGTCATCTTTCTGACGACCTCTGCAATTCTTACTGCCACATCAGCCAGAATCATGTCTCATCTCTAGGTGTTCTAAGTTTACCATATAAAAAACGATGTGACGGCAAGTGTTCCTTACTTTATGTCATCTTTACGAGGGCAGGTGTTCCTTATCTTATGTGCTTCTTTATGAAGTGTAAATTAGAAAACCTTATCCAGGGTGAACCATTGTTTCATTCCCAAAAGTTCAGCTTGTCGGAGCCCTTCACCTTCTGTTTCAATAAGGTTATTTATTCAGGGTCAACAACTGTCTTATCTCAATAGCCAGAATTCTTTCATAGCTATTTCGTAGTTAGGTTTCTAAATTTCCAAACCCAGTTTGTCATGTTTTAATAAGGCCAGAATTCTTTCATAAGATAGTGTATTTTTCTGAATAGGTTATATGGCTTATTCCTTCACACTACAACAAAATTTGGTAAAATAGGTTTCCTCCAATTTTACTTTGATATATCACTCACTTCTCATTCACCATCAACTAATACCTGGGGGGGGGGGGGAATGGGTATTGCTCCATTGATTAATCCTTTTTTATAATACTATAGAGTATAGATACTACATAAAGACATATTTGATGATTATAACTGAATTAGATCAGTATATAGTCCAGGTTAATTAAAAATGCATTGTTTAATGGATGGTGCAGTGGATTAACCTCTGGACCAAGAACCAAATCTAGCCTAGAGTGGTGAGATGGAAGTCTACTGTGTCTGTAGTTGTAATGATCCTATACAAAATGAGTTTGAGCACTCTCCATACAATTCCTACTGGGCATAGGCCCATAATACAAAACCATTCCTAGTTTGATATTAATTGGCACTAAATTGGCTATCTAACTCAGAGACCTAAAACTAACGTGGGGGCATCAACACCACAATAACTGCAGCTGTTCAAGAAAGCAGCTCATCACCACTCAGGGCATGAGGATGGGCAATAAATGCAACTTTGCCAGTATCACCGACATCCCACGAACAAGTATTAAAAGAATGACGTTAGCTCAGCCGCATGGGCACATGGCACAAGTCATGCTGGGAGTGTACTGAAGTAACAGGGCAGGATTTCTCACACCCACAGCTCTCAAAGTTCTTTTGTTCCTGGAGCCCATTCAAGTTGTTGGGGAGAAATTAGTTGCATTCATGAATGTTGATGTATAACTGGCCCAAATGGAAGGAAAGCTTTATTTAGATGGATTAGTCACATTTGCGGAGGACTGTTAATCATTGGTGGGAAATGTTTGCGCTATTACATCTTCTTTCTGATGATCAAAGAAGTCTTGGCAGTTTGTCCAGCAGGCAATTCTGCTGCATTGTGCTCAGCCTCATCTTTTCAACAGCTACCTACAGCCTTTTTCCCCTGACTGCTCTATCATTAGGGCCCTTAGCAGGGAAATATTGTTGAGGACACAGCAAGCAAGAATAATCTTACAGGTTTTGGCTGGACCATACTGTAGAACTCCCTTGATCAGTTGAAGCAATAGAACTTCTGCTTGAGAATGCTGAAGGTATGTTCACTAGAACCCTGGTGGACACATGAACTGCACAATACCTCTCCAGCACCTTTGTCATAGTGTCATGAATCCACCTGCAGGGTATGTTCTTAACCCCATCCTTGCAGTCTTCTTGCCCTTTCAAATAAAGTTGACTGTTCCAGAATGAAGGAATCATGGGAGCTGCCAGTGAAATGCACATTTATATGCATGATTCTGTTACTGTAGTCACAGGCCATTTGCACATTGATGCAATGCTATCCCTTTTTATTCATAAATTATACACCGTTTGGGCTAAGGCATATATATCCACCTCAGCACAGTCAATGCTGGTCTGCATTTTGGGAATCATGCCAGACAGCAGAAGTGGAAGGCTATTTCTTGCTGCTGGCTGCTTTCCACAGGAAACTGATAACATTCCTGGGGGTTGGGAGATGTGTCAGAGATCTCCTTCACTTGTCTGAAAGAAGCAGCTTCATAAAAGTTCAAAGCAGTTGTAACCTTGACAGTCATTGACATAGCATCCCTGGGCTGTAATTGGTCTCCAAGTCTGGCTATAGGAAAGCGCAGAGTTCAGTGATGGCTTCCTTTGAAAATTAAAGTCTGACTGGCACTTTCTCTGCAGGGATGAGACCCAGGCCTCACATTCATAAGTGTCAGCATAAGGACATGTCTGCAGGGAGCATCTAAGGTGCAATATCACATGTCTTTTATATCTTCCCTGATCTATGCCCTCCTCCTTTAGAAACTGCAAATGCAGCATGGGAATATTCATATATACCTTCCAGATATGAATATCTAAATATCTGACAAGCCACTACAGCTTTCGCTATCGATCAGAAAGTCTACAACTCATTCCAAGAACTTCCCCTGTGCTACAAGACCAAAAAGAGTACAGAATCCAAATAATTCACAAATATCCAGCAAAAAGTGGCATGCCCCTTTAAGAACACCACCCCAGCTAAGGGAATAGGCCCCTGGGCTGAATTAATGGTATCACTGCTGTAGCTCTAGACAAGGTATGTCCAATTTTTTTTTCTTCATGTACCACCTCGGGACATAGCATGGAACTTTGGGGACAATATATAGTTTATTTCTATTTCCCAATTTACTTGCATATATATCATATTCGAAGATATGGGGTACGAACTTTCACCTGACCAAATTGGCATTAATGGGGTGGTATTGGCCTCAAAATGGGGTACTACCTTGTTAACGGCCATGCTCCAGCCATCACCATTTTTAAAAGGGCCTTCCCTGAGGCGGCTGGAATGCCTGACTACTTCCGGTGGTAGGCTTCTTAATTATGGAAATTAAGCTCCTATGATGTAGTTAGGTCCTCGATTGCGATTTTCAGGAACATATGGGCAGAGCATGCACCACACACGCCCATGTGTTCTGGCACTGAGCGGCCTAACCAGTGGTCCTAAAGACACTGCTCCAAAAACGGCCCAGAAAAGTTGGATCCAAAAACGGCCAAGAAAAGTTCCTCCTGGCTCCACAAAACTACTGCAGGTGGCTGCCGGTCCAGGCTTGTCCCCTTCTCCAGGTTTGCCTCCCCCCTCCCAAGGACCTATCTGCAGGCTGGTACACTGCACTGCAGTGGGAGAGAAGGGGAGAGCACTGGAACAAAAAAAGAATCCGTTCAAATACATGCTGGGTACTCATAAACTCTCGCGATTTAATTTAATGAAAATCCTCCCCAACTCGTGATCTCATGATTTACCTCAGAAAACTCGTAAGTTAAACGGTTGATTAATTTCTAACCAGAACTTCTGTACAAAAAAAGGCGAACACTGCCTGCGTGCCCGGCACGCCTCTATCTTTAATGTTCCAATTCCAAAAGAGGACCAGCTCCCGTTACCTGGACACTGATTGATTGACAGGTAGATTTACACAGACGTATCTCTAGAGAGATGCACAGAACACACAACAGATGCCTTGACAGATCTGGAGGAGCCCTTCAGTACGCACCAGCCAGGGTCTCCAGCATCATCTCGTATGCTGCGCGCTGCACAACATTGCGCAGCAGCGAGGATTGGAGCTGCAGAAGGAGCAAGGCGCAAAGCGCACAGCCTCTTCGGAGGAGGAGGAGGAACAAGTGGAACAGGAGGAGAAGGAGGAACCTGAGGTGGAGATAACACCAGCAGCGGCACACATTGCTGCCCGAGAGGCCCGGATGGCCTTATAATGGCTCGATTTAGTTAAGTTGCACCAGTGCACCCATTTGGCTCCCAGATGCTGTACCAACTTTCCCCCCCCTGCCACCACCAACACCACAAAGCAGTCCTTAAATGACCAAACCATTCCTGTCAAATAAACACCAATTGCTCGAGGTTAAGTAATGTCTCATGATTCACTCCAAGTGACAAGGCCACTTCCCAAGTAGCAGGCAAAAATGGACAAGATGGGAAAGTAGTGCAAAGAAATAAATTTATATGTGTCATAAATAGAACTGAAACTTAAAACTAACATTTTGGCAAACACCCATGTGCATACCCTTGTGCATCTACAATTGTGTCTTTTTTCTTTTCCGAGTGCTTCTACGAGGTGCAACCCCTGTGGCTTCAGCAGAGGTAGAGGCAGGCTGCTCACTTCCCTGCTGTGACTGCTTAGACACTTTTGCCAGACGTCCTCTGGGTTTTGGAGCCTATGAGGGCCCTGCCAAAGACTGCTCCTCCTGCAACTGTGCAGGGGCAGACTCAGCCATTGGGATCGAGGCAGCATGTGGGCTCTGACTGAGGGGTAGGCAACAGGGGAGAAGTGGGAGCACTTTGAGCAGAGCCCCCACTTCCATGTCCCCTCTCACCATCATCCCTCTCATGGGCCACCCGCACTTCACTGTTAACAAGGAGCTGTAGAGCAGCTTGCTGCACATCAGTGGGGCGATGAATGCCCAAGTTTACATTGCTATCCCTTCTAGCGATGAGGTCAATAAGAGTCTGCAATCTGAAATAAAAACAGAAAATGCTGGAGACACTCAGCAGGTCAGGCAGCATCTGTGAAGAGAGAAACAGAGTAAACGTTTCAGGTCGATGACCTTTTGTCAGAACTGGAAAAAAGCAGGAAATGGAACAGATTTTAAAGCAAGTTTAGGGGCTGGGAAATGGGGGAGGGGATGAAAGAACATCCCCTTTCATCCCCTCCCCCATTTCCCAGTCCCTAAACTTGCTTTGAAATCTGTTCTACTTCCTGCACCCTCAGAGAATGGAGCTTCCTCTGAGGAGTAGTCTTCCACCTCCGGCTGGACAGTGGGGGTGGGGGGGAGCACTTGATGGGCCTGTGGGAGAGTAAAGAAATTCATTAGACCTCTTATGATAAGAATGTTAAACGTTATTATTATGCACATGATGATATTTCATTGGCTGCTGACATCAGTCACCATTAGTGACTGTTGTATGGCATGTGGGATATTTAATTCTGTCTCCAGGTAGCTGGGAGGTCCCTCTCTTTCCGTTTCCACCACTAGCAGCTCTATCACTCCACTTATTTCGAGAGCATCCTCCTCTGCTGGTTTCAAATTAGTGTATATTGGAGGGCCACCTCTGGTTATTTCTCTTTCTCTCCTGTTCTGCACTCTTTCTCCTGCAAGGAGGGAAAGAAGAGAACTTTGAGTGAGAGTGATGGAATGAGTGTAAGGAATGGATGGGCTACATCTGTAGAGGGTGACTATGAGGGAGTGGCATGACATTGCCAAATGGCCTCTTTCTGTGACGTTACTTTGTAGGATTGCATTAGGCTGAGGGTGAGTATCAGTGGTGGTTAGTCAGATGGGATGTGAGTAGGTACATAGACAGTGAGGGATGTTGCACCTGCAAGATAGGTTGGTGTGAGGAGTGATGTGCAGGAGTAGGCTTGGGAAGGCAGAGTGATGGGGGTGGGGTGACACGCACATCAGGATGTAGTTGAGTATGACCTTGTACTCAGCTTTCCTGACCTCATGAGATCATTAAATCTCTTGTGGCACTGTATTCAGGAGCGGCTGCCAACACCCCTGCTGCTCACTTCCTGTGTGATCTCCACCCATGCCCTCTTGGTTTCAGTGGCTGGTCTCTTCCTGCCACTACCAGAGAATAGGACCTCCCTGGACCAGGACTTCCAGGAAGGCATCCGAGAACCTGGGCGCAGCCTTCTGGTGCTGTGACTCCATCCTTTCTTGCACCCTCACAAATCTCTTCGAAATATAGCAATAGCTACCTCTCCCAGCCACCTGTAAGCCTCCTCCAACAACCTCCAACTGGGATGTGTGCAAGGCTCCTTTAAATATCTGAGCTGAAAGCGAATCATCGGTGATGTCATCAGACCCGCTCCATTTAATTGGCTGGGAAACGCGCATGACTGTTTCAATTGGTCCAATTCAGTTAAACGCGCAGTGCAGAACGCGCTGTTGAAAACTTCGGGATGGTGGCCCGCACGCACCCGCCCAACTCTAAGGTGAAAATTCCGGCCATAGTCTTTGTAAAGAGCTGTGACCTGTTAGAGATTAAATAAAGCTACTAATGAGGTTTAGCAACATAAGAACATAAGAAATAGGAGCAGGAATAGGCCACTTGGCCCCTCGAGCCTGCTCCGCCATTCAATAAGATCATGGCTGATCTTGGGCTCAAAGCCACTTCCCTGCCCGCTCCCCATAACCCTTCACTCCCTTATCTTGCAAAAATCTGTCTATCTCCACCTTAAATGTATTTAATGACCCAGCCTCCACGGCTCTCTGAGGCAGAGAATTCCACAGATTTACGACCCTCTGAGAGAAGAAATTCCTCCTCATCTCAGTTCTAAAAGGGCGACCCTTTATTCTGAAACTATGCTCCCGAGTTCCAGATTTCCCCACAAGGGGAAACATCCTCTCTGCATCTACCTTGTTGAGCCCCCTCAGTATCATATATGTTTCAATAAGATCAGCTCTCATTCTTCTAAATTCCAATGAGTATAGGCCCAACCTGCTCAACCTTTCCTCATAAGTCAACCCCCACATCTCAGGAATCAACTGTGTGAATCGTCTCTGAACTGTCAATCTACATTGGTTTATGTTTGAAAAAAATAGCAATTCATGATTTCTTACCAAATCTCATGATTTTTAAAAGTTTGTCTCATGATTTATGAGACAGTAGGGTTGCATTACTGGTAACATTATAATGTGAATAGATTTTTGTTGCTTTTTTTCTCCTCCAGTTTTCTTTCCTGATGCTACTGATTCGTGGTAGACTACGGTTCCATTGGCACCAACCAACCTTCCCTCAATTTTGCCCAAGAGTGGGGCGCATTGTAGTCAAGTCCAATCCTATCTTCACTGGACATCTACACACACACAAACTTTCTAGGGAGGAATAATGATTAGAATAGTGATTTTTGGGGGGGTCGGTGATCGGGAGGGGGGTCGGTGATCGGGAGGGGGGTTGGCGATCGGGAGGGGGGAGAGAGGATCGGGGGTGTTGCAGGATTGGCAGGGGATCGGCAGGCAAGCGGGGATCGCGGTGGGGGGATCGGGGAGGATCGGAGATCGTGGGGAGGGGTTGGGATCACAGGGGTGTTACATAGATAGATACATAGAAGATAGGAGCAGGAGTAGGCCATCCGGCCCTTCGAGCCTGCTCCGCCATTTAATGAGATCATGGCTGATCCTCCAATTCAGTATCCCGTCCCCGCCTTCTCTCCGTAACCCTTAACCCCTTTTGCCTGTAGAAATATATCTAATTCCCTCTTAAATATATTTAATGAGCTGGCGTACACTGCCCTCTGTGGCAATGAGTTCCACAGGTTCACCACCCTCTGAGTGAAGAAATTCCCCCTCATTTCTGTCCTAAATGGTTTAGCCCTTATCCTTAAATTATGTCCTCTAGTTCTGTTCTCACCCGCCAAGGGAAACATTCCTTCTGCATCTAGTCTGTCTAGACCTGTCAGAATTTTATACACTTCTATGAGGTCCCCTCTCAATCTTCTAAACTCCAGTGTGTACATCCCTAAACTACATAGTCTCTCCTCATAGGTCAATCCCGCTATTCCTGGTATCAGCCTGGTGAATCGCCGCTGCACCCCCTCCATGGCAAGAACATCTTTCCTCAGATGAGGCGACCAAAACTGTACACAGTACTCGAGGTGTGGTCTCACCAGTGCCCTGTACAGCTGCAGCAAGGTATCCCTGTTCCTGTATTCCAACCCTTTTGCTATGAAGGCCAGCATACCGTTTGCCTTCTTGACCGCCTGTTGCACCTGCATGCTCGCCTTCAGTGACTGGTGTACAAGAACACCCAGGTCTCTCTGTACTTCCCCCTCTCCCAATTTATTGCCATTTAAATAATAATTTGCCCTCCCGTTCCTGCACCCAAGGTGGATAACTTCGCACTTGTCCACATTATAGTGCATCTGCCATTTATCCGCCCAATCACCCAGTCTGTCCAAATCGCTCTGGAGCTTCCTGGTCTCCTCCTCTGAGCCCACCCCCCCTCCTAGTTTAGTGTCGTCTGCAAATTTGGAAATGCTGCATCCGACTCCCTGATCCAGGTCATTAATGTAAATTGTGAACAGCTGGGGACCCAGGACAGATCCCTGTGGTACCCCACTTGTTACTGCCTGCCATTCAGAAAATGAGCCGTTTATTCCAACTCTCTGTTTTCTATCTGACAGCCAGTTCTCTATCCACGTCAATACTTTCCCCTTTATCCCATGAGCTTCAATTTTCCATGCTAATCTTTTATGTGGGACCTTGTCGAAGGCCTTTTGGAAGTCCAGGTACACCACATCTACTGGCTCTCCCCCCATCTATTTTACCAGTTACTCCCTCAAAAAATTCCAATAGATTAGTCAAGCACGATTTACCCTTTGTAAATCCATGTTGACTCTGTCCTATCCTGTCCCCATTTGCTAAGTGCTCCGCTATTTCATCCTTAATGATGGACTCCAGCATTTTGCCCACAACTGATGTAAGGCTTACAGGTCTGTAATTACCTGCTTTTTCCCTACCCCCCTTTTTGAATAGTGGGGTAACGTTAGCTACCCTCCAATCCATGGGCACTGTTCCCGAGTCTAATGAATTCTGAAAATCATACTTAGTGCATCCGCTATCTCTAGGGCCACCTCCTTCAGTACCCTAGGATGCATGTTATCAGGCCCTGGGGATTTGTCCGCCTTCAATCCCTTTAGCTTCCTTAACACCATATCCTTAGAGATATTGAGTTGCATCAGTTCCTCCTTTGCCAATGTCCCTATTTTTCCCGATATCCCAGGTAGGTTTTTTGTGTCTTCCTTCGTAAAGACTGACCCAAAGTATGCATTTAGTTGGTCTGCCATTTCCTTATTTCCCGTTATATATTCCCCCGTATCTGACTGCAATGGACCAACTTTGGTTTTCACCAGTCTTTTCCTCTTGATATACTTATAAAAGCTTTTGGAGTTAGTTTTTATATTTTCCGCCAGCTTGCTTTCGTAAGCTATTTTGCCCCTCTTGATTAAGCCCTTTGTCCTCCTTTGCTCTATCTTAAACTGTTCCCAATCTTCCGCTCTGGCGCTTTTTTTGGCTATTTTATACGCCCTATCTTTGGATTTTATGCTGTCTCTAATTTCCCCTGTTATCCACGGTTGAGTCACCTTTTTAGATTTCCTTTTATGCCAGATTGGTATAAACAATTTTTGCAATTTTGTCATTCTATCTTTAAATGCTTGCCATTGTTTATCTACCTCCAGTCCTCCCAGGAACGTTGTCCAATCAGACCTACTCAGTTCCCGTCGAATGGCATCATAATTCCCCTTGTTTAAATTCAGGACCTTAGTCTCTGAGTCAATTTCTTCACTCTCCATTTCGAGTGAGAAATCGATCATGTTATGATCGCTCTGACCCAAGGGTCCCCGTACAACAAGATTACTAATTAGTCCCTTCTCATTGCACAGTACCCAGTCCAATATAGCCTGTTCCCGAGTTGGTTCCTCGACATATTGATCCAGATAACCATCCCTTAAACACTCAAGGAATTCCTCCTCCTCATTATTTTTACTGATTAGGCTAGTCCAATCTATATGTAAGTTAAAGTCACCTATGATGACAGCTGTGCTCTTATTGCACGCTTCTCTAATTTCCCTCGTGATGCCCTCCCCAACCTCTATTTTACTATTTGGAGGCCTATATACCACTCCTATTAATGTGTTGTCGGGGATCGCGCGGGAGATCGAGGATCGTGGGGGTGGGGGTCAGCAGGGATCGGGGGGGGAGGTGGAGGATCGACAGGGGGGCCGGAGGATCAGGGCCAGCCTCATCATCATCTTGGAGGGGGGGAAGCCCTGGAAATGCGATTGGAGGCCTCGTGTGGGGTTCTCCAATCGCGGGGATGGGTATGGTCGGGACCCTGGATCCAGGAGGTAGGTATAAAGCCACTTACCTCCTGGATGCAGCAGTCCCCGCCTCTGTTTAACTGCCGGGTTTCACGAATTGTGTGAAACCCGTCCCTATGCAGTTAAAAACAAAATGGAGGGGAAAATAGAGGCTTCCAGCCTCATTACAATATTTAAATTGACGTTCCGGCCCCTGGCAGTGGGTTGACTGCCCGCCCACGTCCCACCTCCGGGAAAACCGGAAGTGGGCGGGTTGGAGGTGGGATCAGGTCGGGATTCACATTTTTAACAATTTAACTGCCCCCACACCCCAAACACACCCATTTTTTGATGGGCAAATTCCGGCCAACCTCTCAGCATCTACCCTGTCAATCCCCCTCAGAATCTTATATGTTTCAATGAGATCACCTCTCATACCTCTAAACTCCAGAGATTATAAACCTAATCTACTCAATCTCTCCTCATAGGACAACCCTCTCATCCCAGGAATCAATCTGGTGAACCTTCGTTACACCTTCCTCAGATACGGAGACCAAAAACTGTGCATAATAGTCCAGGTATAGTCTCACCAAAGCCCTGTACAATTGTAGCAAGACTTCCTTACTCTTCTACTCCAACCCCCTTGCAATAAAGGACAACATGCCATTTGCCTTCCTAAGTACTTGCTGTACCTGCATGCTAACTCTCTGTGTTTCCTGTACAAGGACACCTAACTCTCTCTGCCACCAACAGTTAATAGTTTCTCACCATTTAAAAAATATTCTGTTTTTCTATTCTTCCTACTAAAGTGATTAACCTCACATTTCCCCACATTATACTTCATCTGCCGCCTTCTTGCCCACTCACTTAACCTGTCTATATCCCTTTGCAGGCTCTTTGTGTCCTCCTCACAGCTTACATTCCCACCTAGCTTTGTATAGTTAGCAAATTTGGATACATTACACTCGGTCCCTTCATCTAAGTCATTAATATAAATTGTAAATAGCTGAGGCCCAAGCACTGATCCTTGCAGCACCCCACTAGCTACAGCCTGCCAACCAGAAAATGACCCGTTTATCCCTACTGTCTGTTTTCTGCCCATTAACCAATCCTCTATCCATGCTAATATATTACCTCCAATCCCATGAGCCCTTATCTTGCATAACAACCTTTTATGTGGCACCTTATCGAATGCCTTTTAGAAATCCAAATATACTACATCCACTGGTTACCCTTTACCTACCCTGCTAGTTACATCTTCAAAAAACTCTAATAAATTTGTTAGACACAATTTCCCTTTCATAAAACCATGTTGACTCTGCCTAATAATATTATGATTTTCTAAATGCCCTGTTATTACTCCCTTAATAATGGATTCCAAAATTTTCCTGACAACTGATGTCAGGCTAACTGGCCTGTAGTCCCCTGTTTTCTCTCTCCCGCCTTTCTTGAATAGCTGGGTTATGTTTGCTACCTTCCAATCCGTTGGGACCATTCTAGAATCTAGGGAATTTTGGAAGATCACAACCAATGCATCCACTATCTCTGCAGCCACTTCTTTTAGAACCCTAGGATGTAAGCCATCAGGTCCAGGGGATTTGTTGGCTTTTAGTCCTATTAGTTTCTCAAGTACTTTTTCTCTACTGATCTTAATTACTCTAAGTTCCTCACTCTCATTAGCCCCTTGGTTCCCCACTATTTTTGGTATGCTTTTTGTGACTTCTACTGTGAAGACAGATACAAAATATGTGTTAAAGTCTCAGCCATTTCCTTATTCCCCATTATATTTTCTCCTGTCTCAACCTCTAAGGGACCAACACTTACTTTTGCTACTATCTTTTTTTTTACATACTTGTAGAAGTTCTTATAATCTGTTTTTATATTTCTTGCTAGTCTAATCCTATATTCTAATTTTTCCCTTTTTAATCAATTTTTTGGTCATCCTTTGCTGGTTTTAAAGCTTTGCCAATCCTCAGGCTTACTATTATTCTTTGCAACATTATAAGCCTCTTCTTTTAATCTAATACTATCCTTAACTTCTTTAGTTATTTAATTTTAAGGCTCTAGTTTCAGATTTAAGTATTTCACTCTCAAACCCAATGTGAAATTCTATTATATTATGATCACTCTTCCCCAGAGGATCCTTTACTATGTCATTACTAATTAACCCTGTCTCATTACACAATAGAAGATCTAACATAACTTGTTACCTGGTTGGTTCCACAACGTATTGTTCTAGGAAACTATCTCGAATGTATTCCATAATCTTATCCTCCAGACTACCTTTGCCAATTTCATTTGCCCAGTCTATATGAAGATTAAAGTCCCCCACAATTATTGCATTACCTTTGTTACAAGGTCCTATTATTTGTTGATTAATACTCTGTCCAACGGTATAGCTACTGTTAGGGGGCATATAAACTACTCCTAACAGTGATTTCTGCCCCTTGTTATTTCTTATCTCCACCCATACTGATTCTACTTCCTGATCCTCTGAGCCAAGATCCTTTCTCACTCCTTATGTCATCCTTTATTATCAGAGCTACCTTCCCCCTCCTTTTCCATTCTGCCTGTCTTTTCAAAATGTCAAGTACCCTGGAATACTTAGTTCCCAACCTTGGTCGCCTTTCAACCACGTCTCTGTAATAGCTATTAGATCGCTATTTGTGCCATTAGTTACGAATGCTTCATGCATTCAGATAAAGAGCCTTTAATTTTAACTTTTTACCATGGTTCCCTGCTTTCACCTTATTTGCTGATGCACTATTACTGTTAAACTCTCTGTCCCTTCCTGTCACACTCTGCTTATCTTTACCCAAATCACTACACTGCTCCATTGCTTTGACATTTCTCTTTAAATTTCTAAATTTCCCCTCACCTGACCCCTCCCCCCACTTTTTAGTTTAAAACTCTATCTACAGCCCTAGTTATTCGATTCGCCAAGACACTGGTCCCAGCCTGGTTTAAATGGAGCCTGTCCCAATGGAACAGCTTCCTCTTTCCCCCAGTACTGGTGCCAGTGCCCCATGAATTAAAACTGCTTCCTCCCACATCACTCTTTGACCCACACATTTAACTCTCTGATCTGCTTCTCCCTATGTTAATTTGCGCATGACTCAGCTAACAATCCAGAGATTATTACCTTTGAGGTTCTGCGTTTTAATTTGGACCCTAGCTCCTCAAACGCACTCAGGAGAACCTCATTCCTAGTTCTACCTATGCCATTGGTTCCTACGTGGACTATGACAACTGGATCCTCCCCCTCCCACTCCAAATTCTTCTCCAGTCGCGAAGAGATTTTCTGAACCCTGGCACTGGGCAGGCAACACAGCCTTCAGAACTCCCAGTCGCAGCTGCGGAGAACTGTATCTATCTCCCTGACTATACTGCCCCTACCACTACAACATTCCTTTCACTCCCCCCACTTGAATAGCCTCTTGTACCACTGTGCCTTGGCTAGTTTGCTCATCCACCCTGCAGACTCTGCCCTCATTCAAACAGGCAGCAAGAACCTCATACCTGTTGGATAAGGACAAAGGCCAAGGCTCCTCCAGCACTGCATCTGGGGTTCCCTTACCTGCCTGAGTCGCAGTCACACCCTCCTGTCCCTGACCACTAACCAGACCTGTACCACTACCTAACCTAAGGGGTGTGACTGCCTCCTGGATCAAAGTGTCCAGGTAACTCTCCCCCTCCCTGATGCCCCGCAATGTCTGCACCTCAGACTCCAGCTCAAAAACTCTGAGCTGAAGTTCCTCAAGATGCAGGCACTTACTGCAAACGTGGTTGTCTGGGATCACAATGCTCTCCACAAACTCCCACATGCTGCAGTTGCAGCAGACCACCTGCACTGCCATCCCTATATAACCTTGTTTTATTTATTTAATTAATTAGAGTTTATGTATTTAATTAACTTAGCTTATAGTTTAGTTTTTTAACTGATTACTTGATCTAGTTTAAGTTCTAGGTAGATTAAATTAAATATTTACCTGTAACACAAAGCACTACAAGCATTGGAGGCAAAAAGCAGCACCTCCTTCCCCTCTGCTCCAAATTCCCTCTCTCCAAATTCCCAAATTTAACAATCTGTTTAGACGCACTCCGTTTAAGGCCACTCTGTGCAGACCACTCTGTGTGTCAGAGCTTGGAACCATTTTGGTCAGTCTGGCTCAGCTGTACACCTAGTGCACTTAGCAACTGAACTATTGGGGGTCTCTGCATGCACAAATTGATAGCAAGCCAGATAGACAGGACAAGACAGTAGCAGAGGGGAAATGAGTGTTAAAATGCCAGAAAAATGCACATAACCAGTTTTCATTGGAGCTGCTCAGTGGTATAAATTGTGCAACGTCAACTTAAATAATGTGCATAATAGATTTATATATAATTGTGTTACAGTGAATTTGATAGGTGGTGAAACCATGGATGTTGCTGCATTTTGCATCTGATAATATCTATCTTGCTATTTTTGATTCAGTCAGTAAATAAATCCACAGAATACTCAGATTTTCATGCTCAAAATCAGGATGGTCGGCAGATGAAAATTTAAATAAAAACCTTGTGTTTTATTGGCTGCCTGAGCCTTACTCAACTCAATGTTTGAGCGGGCCTTGAAATGGGTGGCAAGCGCTCCTGCCCAAAATTGGAATACACTGGATGTAGCAGCTTGACACCATTTTCATGTACAAATGGGTAGAGTGTGTGTGGTATAGTTATAAAATAATTGACAGATAGAGAGATGATTAAACCATGATTAAAATTATCATATTATGGTATGTCATGTAGGGGGGTATGTTGAACTAAGGTTAAAACAATTCAGGTAGAAGCCTTTTCCTTAGTCGTAAGCTTAATACATTCTTAAAAATTTCCCTCTCTAAATTTGTCATATTTTATGGTTTTCATTACCATTTTGTAACAACTTCATCGGTTGAGGGATGATTTTTGTATTGTTTTGACAAGTCGATCAAAAAGGACCTTTATTCACATGGCATTTACTTAGAAATGCATTCTCTCCTCTCCTAAGACAATCCCATTTATCTTTCAAAATGTGACAAAGGTTCTACCCACCTCACTATTCCCTCCAGCATGAGTTTAAAAAAAGGAAAAGTGCTGTGAATAAATACAGTAAATATTTACATTCTATCAATCCATTAAAATGACCCACCTTCCCAATAGCAGTTTAGAGCTGAATGTCATTGTTTGGTCATTTCTTAAATAGTTTCTAAACAATTAAACCAACATGACATGATAGACAAAGTTTTAAAGTACACAGGTTCTCTTTTGAGACAATAATAATCTTCTTAGACAATAATAATCATCTTAGACATAAGCATGCAGTATATTTAACTCTCACGTAAGGGGAGAAATTTGACTTGTGCGTAAGACGTGCGGAGCGATTGCAACATGTGCCGATCAGTGCTGGCCTGAGGCTGGACCCAAATTCAGCATCAGGCCTCACTTGAATGGAAGAGATGAGCTGCGGGACCTGATAAATTTGAGCCGGTTCTGACAGGATGCTGGTCCACAGGTACGTCCTGGGAAAGGAGGGGACGAAGCTAAGGCGGCGAGCCTGGGCGGGCAGTGGCCCACAGTAATTTTGTGCAGCCAGAAGGCGCACTCCTGCAAATTCCTGGACTGGATAACATCCAGCTACCACTGGCAAGATGTTATTCCATATTGATTATGATAAAAATAGCTTTGTATCACATTTCAGACATAAAATTCAGTTTGACATAGCACAAATAAATTGATGTAATTGCCTCCCACATCCCATTTGCTGTGCAAAAGTATTGTCAAGTTAATTTAGGATTATTTTAAATTTTAAGATGGTATACCTGTCATAATCACTGCATAGTACTGCATGATATTCCATGGAATATTGGTGGGAGATATTTATTTTTAGTAAATGGTTTCGATAAACATTTATAAATCAAGATTAGTCATAGTTTAGTTTAGGTTATTTTGTATTCGCAGATACATATGGAGAGGTATACAGACAGGTACAGTTGTGTAGCATATCATAAGGACAGGAATGATTTTGAATTTTAGCAGGTTGTTACAGCCCAAGGAGGTGGGTTGGGACATGTTATTTATTTAGTGGTTGCCATATTTCCCTGGCTTCTTGATCCGTTTGGGTTGGGTAAGATGGGCTCTTAGGCATGGAGCCCAAACACCGTGGCAGTTCTCCAGGTCCAGACTTAGCTCATGCAATGCTTGAATTTCCTAGCAGATGTCCCACAGATGTTTTGCCCACATTCTTATAGTTGGGGGTAGGGGAAGCTAAGCTGTGTGGTAGCATGTGTTTGTTTGAGGAACGCAACTTGAAATAAAGTCTTAAAACCAAAAATGAGAAAAGCCAATTATTCTTAAAAACATGCAAAAAGATATTCTTTACTTTTGGCCGAGGGAAAGAATTGTATAATTGAAAGGTGGTGATACCACTTGGAAGAGGTGGTTTGCGTGAATAATGATATGCGTTGGCTGCCAAAAAGATAAGTTTCTGCTTTGAAAACAAAACCTACTGGCCTATTGTACCACTGTCTCACCAGCTCTTTTTAATCATTAAAGTGCTCGCTGGCAGCCTAAGGCTGGTGAGCAGCATTCTGTGTATGCTTTTGAGCATGAATGCTTAGAGCTCTGATGCACAGTGATGTGTGTGGGCAGTACTTCTTGTGCAGTATAAAGATGGCATCAGCTATGTGTGTTTTTGCCAGGGCTCACATTTTAAATAGCTCTAAAGAGTAAAGCTACAGTAATTTGTACAGCATCCTATTTTTAAAGAAGCAAGTGGATTGTAAACAATTCTCTGATCAGTAAAATCTGACATTTTCAAAGAAGTTGAGGTTTAAGTGCAGACCTTATTCTAGAAAAACTAATGAAGAACTTGTGTTTGTTAGTTCAGTAGTTAAAATGTTTGAGTAGTTTAGTGGTAATCTTTAAAAATTCAATATTCTTTAAACACATTTTATGTGTAAAAAAATGAATGGAAATATACTGTTCGCCATGCACAGTTCAAAATTAAGTATATTGGTATAATATTGTACTATTTAGTACTCATTCAACAGCATATAAGTACCAACTCTATGCTGTTATGAATTTAATTTCCCTTTATACTATAGCTATTCAAAGTGAACATATATATGTAATGAAATATGTCAACATATAACCTCACATCTCCCTTACTGAAATAAAGCATTACGAAGCAACACTAATTGGCTTTACAATATTATAGATTAAAAAAAAGTAGCGAATGCTTAAAATATGTAATAAATATATAGAAAATGCAGGAAGTGAACAGCAGGTCAATCAACATCTCTGTTTACAAATGAACAGGTTATTATCCAAACAGGGAAATTACAGGACACTGTTCTGTTATCACAGTACCTCTTCAAGCCATTCAGTCTCCCCCAGACTTTGCTAAACAATAAGGCCTGAATTTTAATAGTTTGGCTGGTTAGAAACAGAGAAGATAGGAGCAGGAGTAGGCCATTCGGCCCCTCGAGCCTGCTCCGCCATTCGATGAGATCATGGCTGATCATCCAAACTCAGTACCCTGTACCTGCCTTCTCCCCATATCCCTTGATACCTTTAGCTTTAAGAAATATATCTAACTCATTCTTGAATATATTTGATGACTTGGCCTCAACTACCTTCTGTGGTAGAGAATTCCACAGGTTCACCACTCTCTGGGTGAAGAAATTCTTCCTCATTTCTGTCCTAAACGGTTTACCCGTTATCCTTAGATTATGACCCCTGGTTCTGGACTCTCCGACCATCAGGAACATTCTTCCTGCATCTAGTTTGTCCAGACCTGTCAGAATTTTATATGTTTCGATGAGATCCCCTCTCATTCTTCTATACTCCAGCGAGTATAAGCCCAATCGACCCAATCTCTCCTCATATGTCATTCCTGCCATCCCAGGTATCAGCCTTGTGAATCTTCGCTGAACTCCTTCCATGGCAAGAACATCCTTCCTCAGATAAGGCGACCAAAACTGCACACAGTACTCAAGGTGTGGTCTCACCAAGGCCCTGTACAACTGCAGCAGGACATCCCTGTTCCTATACTCAAACCCTTTCGCTATGAAGGCCAACATACCATTTGCCTTCTTCACCGCCTGCTGCACCTGCATGCTTACTTTCAGCGACTGGTGCACAAGGACACCTAGGTCTCGTTGCACTTCCCCTTCTCCCAATCTATTGCCATTCAG
The DNA here is from genome assembly GCA_030390025.1 of Squalus acanthias. Classification (NCBI taxonomy): domain Eukaryota; kingdom Metazoa; phylum Chordata; class Chondrichthyes; order Squaliformes; family Squalidae; genus Squalus; species Squalus acanthias. The sequence goes on from CM059425.1 coordinate 147,973,892, forward strand.
ATAATAGTCTGCCTTTCTGTTTTTGACACCAAAGTGGATAACCTCGCACTTATCCACGTTATATTGCATCTGCCACGCTTCTGCCCACTCACCCAACCTGTCCAAATCATCCTGGAGTTTCTTGGTATCCTCCTCGCAGCACACAGTCCCACCCAGCTTTGTGTCATCTGCAAACTTGGAGATATTACATTTAGTTCCCTTATCTAGATCATTAATGTATATTGTGAATAGCTGGGGTCCAAGGACCGATCCCTGCGGTACCCCACTAGTCACTGCTTGCCACTCGGAAAAAGACCCATTAATTCCTACTCTCTGCTTTCTGTCCGCCAACCAGTTATCTATCCAAGTCAATACCTTGCCCCCAATCCCATGTGCCTTAACTTTACATGCTAATCTCTTATGTGGGACCTTATCGAAAGCCTTTTGAAAGTCCAAATACACCACATCTACTGGTTCTCCCTTATCTATTTTCCCAGTTACATCCTCAAAAAATTCCAGTAGATTAGTCAAGCACGATTTACCTTTTGTAAATCCATGTTGACTTTGTCCGATCCTGTCACTGTTTTTCAAGTGCTCAGCTATTACATCCTTTATAATGGACTCTAGCATTTTCCCCAATACCGATGTCAGGCTTACCGGTCTGTAATTCCCCGCTTTCTCTCTACCACCCTTTTTGAATAGTAGGGTAACATTGGCTACCCTCCAATCCATGGGTACAGTTCCAGATTCCATCGAATGTTGGAAGATGATCAGCAATGCATCTACTATTTCTAGGGCCACTTCCTTAAGTACCCGAGGATGTAGATTATCAGGCCCTGGGGATTTATCGGCCTTCAATCTCGTCAATTTCCCTAACACCATTTCCCTGCAAATACTGATTTCTTTCAGTTCCTCCCTTTCATCAGATCGTATGTTCTCCAACATCTCTGGGAGGTTATTTGTGTCCTCCTTTGTGAAGACAGAACCAAAATATGCATTTAATTGGTCTGCCATTTCTTTGTTCCCCATTATAACTTCCCCCGCTTCTGACTGCAAGGGACCTACACTTGATTTCACTAATCTTTTTCTCTTCACATATCTATAAAAGCTCTTACAGTCAGTTTTTATGTTCCCAGCAAGCTTACTTTCATATTCTATTTTCCCCTTCTTAATTAATCCCTTTGTCCTCCTTTGTTGAATCCTAAACTGCTCCCAATCCTCAGGGCTACCGCTTTTTCTGGCCAATTTATATGTCCTCTCCTTGGACCTTATGCTATCCCTAATTTCCCTTGTTAGCCACGGTTGAGTCACCCTTTTTGTTTTATTCTTATGCCACACTGGGATGAACAAATTCTGTAGTTCATCCATGCAGTCTTTGAATGTTTGCCATTGCCTATCCACCGTCAACCCCTTGAGTGACATTCCCCAATCAATCCTACCCAATTCGCGCCTCATACCATCGTAGTTTCCTTTATTTAAATTCAGGACCCTAGTCTCTGATTCAACGACTTCACTCTCCATCCTAATGAAGAATTCTATCATATTATGATCACTCTGACCCAAGGGGCCTCGCACAACAAGATTGCGGGTTAGGTTGATTTGGCTATGATAAATTGACCCTTAGTGTTAGGGGGGGATTAAATATGTGGGGTTACAGGGATAGGATGGGATATGTTAGGGGGAATTAAATACGTCGGGTTACGGGGATAGGGTGGGATATGTGTCGGTGCAGGCTCGATGGGGATTCTGTGTGAGAAAGCAGGGACAGGGTACTGGATTTGGATGATCAGCCATGATCGTATTGAATGGTGGAGCAGGCTCGACGGGCCGAATGGCCTACTCCTGCTCCTAGTTTCTATGTTTCTATGTTACATAATACCCAGTCTAAGATGGCCTGATCTCTGGTTGGTTCCTCGACATATTGTTCCAGAAAACCATCTCGTAAACATTCTAGGAATTCCTCCTCCACAGTATTTTTACTAATTTGGTTAGCTCAATCTATATGTAAATTAAAGTCACCCATGATGACTGCTGTGCCCTTACTGCATGCTTCTCTAATTTCCCTTTTAATGCCATCCCCACCTCCGTATTACTGTTTGGAGGTCTATATACCACTCCCACTAACGTTTTCTGCCCCTTGTTATTTCTCAGTTCTACCCATACAGATTCCGCATCATCAGAGCTAATATCCTTCCTTTCAATTGTGTTAATCCCCTCTTTAACCAGCAATGCTACCCCACCTCCCTTTCTTTTTTGCCTATCTTTCCTAAATATTGAATATCCCTGGATGTTGAGTTCCCAGCCTTGGCCACCCTGGAGCCATGTTTCTGTAATCCCAATCAAATCGTATTCATTTACCTCTATTTGCGCAGCTAATTCATCCACCTTGTTCTGAATGCTCCTTGCATTAAGACACAAAGCCTTCAGGCTTGTTTTTTTAACGCTCTCAGACCTATATGAATTATTATTTACTGTGACCATGTTTGATTTAAACCGTTGAGTTCTTTGCCTTCTACTTTTGTTTTTCTCCTTCCTGTCTTTAGCTTTTATCCTTGTTTCCCTTTCCTCTGTCTCCCTGCTCAGGTTCCCAACCCCCTGCCACTTTAGTTTAAACCCTCCCCAACAGCACTAGCAAAGACTCCCCCTAGGACATCGGTCCCGGCCCTGCCCAGGTGCAGACCGTCCCGTTTGTACTGGTCCCACCTCCCCCAGAACCGGTTCCAATGTCCAAGGAATTTGAATCCCTCCCCCTTGCACCATTCCTCTAGCCACGTATTCATTTGAAATATCCTCCTATTTCTACTCTGACTAGCACGTGGCACTGGTAGCAATCCTGAGATTACTACCTTTGAGGTCCTCTTTTTAAATTTACCTCCTAACTCCCTATATTCTGCTTTTAGGACCTCATCCCGTTTTTTACCTATATCGTTGATGCCTATGTGCACCACGACAACTGGCTGCTCGCCCTCCCCCCTCCAAAATGGTTCGGAGCAGGGGGGCTCGGAAGCGGCCAGGAAATCCAGTTGAACGGGTTTCCCGCAGGCCCTGCCAAATTTAACGACAGGGCTTGATTTGCATTTGAAACCTCAGTTTCCCACCTGCAGCCAGCCAGATTGAGAGGCTGGCAGGCTCCAGGCGGTTAGGCCTGTGACACTAGGTCGCAAAGAGGTGGGAGGGAGGGACCGAGTGGGGGCCGGATGCTGGTCGGGGAAGGCTGGAGGCACATGGAGAGGGGGGTGGAGGATGATCGGGGGCTGGAGAAGCCGGGGGTGTGTGCTGCGTCCGGAGGATGATTGGGGAGCTGGAGCATGATCGGAGGGCCGGAGGAGCATGGGGAAGGGGAGGCAAACGACATTGGGTGGCCGGAGGAGCATGGGGGGAGAGGCAGATGACATCGGGGGGCCAGAGGCGCGTGGGGGGGGAGGGAGGCAGACAACAACGGGGGGGCCGGAGGAGCATCAGTGGGGAGAGGGGAGGCTGGAAAGACAATTGGAAGCCTGGCCTGGGGGGGGATTTGCAGGGCTGGGGAGGAATCAGAGGCTTCGTGGGGGGTTCTCCGATCGTGGGGCTAGGTTAGGCAGGGATGCTGGATCCAGGAGATAAGTCTAAAACCATTTACCTTCTGGATCCAGCAGTCCTCGCCTTCCATTAGCTGGCGGGTTTCACGCGGCCTGCAAAACCCGACCAGCCACAGTTAAATTTAAAATGGTGGTTAATTCTGAGGCCCACCAGCCTCATTCTAATATTTAAATGTGTGACCCGCCTCCTGGGAGCGGGTCAGCTGCCCCACCCCCGTCTGCCTCCTTTAAAAGTGGAAGTGGGCAGATTGGAGGCAGGTTCTGGTCGGGATTCAGATTTACTTTCCCACCTGACCCCAACCCACCCATTTTGTTCGGTTAAAATTCCCCCCAAGTCTTCATTCTGATATTGCATCTCAGTTCTTTGACAAGACAAAAACACAATAGACTGAATTGAAACAATGAAGCAAATCCACACAAAAAGAAGCATACCACAAAAACTGAGTTCTGATGAAGGGCTGTATCTGAAACATTAACCTATCTTTCACTTTATCGCTAAGATACCAGCTGTAATTTCCAACTTTTTCCAGTTTTATTTTAGTTTTAAACATTGTTGTTTTGCTCAATATTCCCAATATACTTAATTGTATTACTGCACATTTAGTAAGTGTGTTGTTCCAAATGCATACTTTGAAAATATTTACAAATGCAACATTCTTAAGTATATTTTCCCCCTCACATTCTGAATGCACTAATTTGTGCTGGGGTAAGGTTCAAAAACCTCACCCAAGAGATAATTCTTCACGTGTGATCTAAGACAGATGACCCATGGAGTCGGGTTTGGAGGCGTGTGGGGGGTTAAATTTGCGGGGTCGGGGTTTCCGACCCCATCCCGACTCCATGCAATTTTGACAGAATCAGTCGCGGGGTTCCCGACTCCGTCCCGCCTTCAAGAGGCGGGAGAGGCCATTAAAGCCCTTAACAAGCTGTAAATTGGCTCTGTAATGCCATTTTGAAACGCTGTAGCTAGTTTAACCCTCTTCTGACGTGAAGCACGCCTGGTGTGAAACACTCCAGTGAAACCTGGCGGGAGCACAAGTGGATAGCTGACTATCGGCTGCAGGTCCACTATTACAACGGAGATGTGATGAAGGTAGTAGTAGTAGTATTAGGTCTGAACGTCGCCTCTGATGCTACTGCATTGAATGTCTTCAGAGACTGCCTGGGAGGACTTGCTTGCCAAAAAAATTCTCTCTCTCTCGCTCTCGCTCTCGCTCTCTCTCCCTCTCTCTCCTACCCCCCCCCCCCCATTTTTGCATCCAGGTCCACTCACATCAAAAGCCAGGCAGGTCCTCTCTCACCAACAGTCTCTGAGACTAGGCAGTCAGCAATGATGACATCATCAGAGGCGACTTTCAGACTGAAAACACTAATTAGTTCATGGGTTCCCACATGCTCCAACTCAATTGCTCAATTAAGTGAAAATTGCATCAGGCATCCACATTAATCTGGAGTCGGGGGGGAAACACGAAATGCGGATTACACGACCCCAAGACAAAATCCAGCCCTATGTGCTCACCAGTTCAGCCTCCTTTGCCCCCGACGCAAAATATACTTGCATTTAGCAGGCATACCTGTGTAGCCAGGATTTCCTCCTGTGGAATAGGGACCCACAATGCTTATTGCCTAATCGCAATCAATTACATAACTTGCTGTTAGGAAAGGGGCTACTCAAAATGGATAATTTTTGAACAAAAAATCTCTGCTCTTTGCCCAGAACTGCTCACTCTGCCCCCTTCCCCTCTGAGACAGATGCCTTCGGAAGGCTGTAAATGGCACAGGCACCAATCCCTTTTATGCAAATGACCACCATCTCCAGGATTTGAGACAGGTTAGGGCTGAGACAGTCTGACATCTGGAAGTACTGTCCTGTTGCACATCCAAGGCCCACATCAAGGCAGAGTGGGCCTTGAGAAATTTTAAGTTCCTAAATTGTAAGGATAAGCTAATAGAACTGAAATTCATAGAATCATAAAAGTTTATGGCACAGAAGGAGGCCATTCAGCTCTTCGTGTCTGTGCCAGAAATTGTTTTCACTGGGGCGGAGCGGGGGGAATAAACTGACAGGTGGCATGACCCAGATCTTTAAAATTACAAAAGGAATGCATAATAGTGATGTAACTGGATTTGTTTTTAACTTTGACTGTGAGACTAGAGGAAATATTTAAAAGCTGCATAGGAATTAGCTAGTACTACACAGGGTGCTAAATTGGTTAGTGCTATGCCAGACTATTCTTTTAAAAAAAGAGTTGGATGATTATCTAGATAGAAATGGGATTGAGGGTTATAAAGACAAATTTAAAGAAAAAAAGACATAGTTATATAATAGTCTCTCACATCCTAAGGATGTTCCAAAGCATTTCACAAGCAATGAATTTTAGTTACTGTTGTTTTTGTAGGCAAACGTGGCAGCCAATTTTCACACAGAAATTAAATAAATGACCAGTTAATTGCTGGGAATTTGCTTGGGGTTCTACGATTGGCCACCGTAATTTTGGCGTATAGCAGTGGAAATTCCATTTATGTGGTTTATCCGAAGTTTTCACTGACGTTCCGCCAAAATTATCTTGGACCATCAGGAGGTACCCCCGAGGAAATTCCTGCAAATATGTTGAGATGGTGTTGATTGGAGGAATTAACCTTGACTGGGGCACACAGGGTCCTAAATAGTTTTTGAAGCACTTGAAGAGGAGCTATTCTTTAACTCAGTGAGTTGTTATGATCCAAAATGCACTGCTTAAAAGGGTGGAGGAAGCAGATTCAATAGTAACTTTCAAAAGGGAATTGGCTATATACTTAAAAGGGAAACATTTGCAGGGCTATGGGGTAAAAGCAGGCGAGTGGCTCTTTCAGAGAGTTGGCACAGGCACAATGGATCAAATGACCTCCTTCTGTACTGTACAATTCTATGATTCTATGATAACTGTAGCATTGGTGCAAAATGGGTCACAGTATAGTGTAAATACAGTTAAAATCCAGAACGAGGGCACAATCTGAAACTGCAACAAAGCGGAGTGGCACACCACTCACTCTGCAGTCAGCTGGGGCCTAATTTCATATTTACACTACACAAGTTTAGCATTACTGCAAGGTGAAAACAACTTTGAACTGACACTAAACATGCAGTGTTAATACACCCTAGGCAACACATTATTCAGGACATGATATTATCTAGAGGACAACACGGTGGCATAGTGGTTAGCACTGGTGCCTCACAGCGCCAGAGACCCGGGTTCGAATCTGACCTCGGGTGACTGTCTGTGTGGAGTTTGCACATTCTCCCCGTGTCTGCGTGGGTTTCCTCCGGGTGCTCCGGTTTCCTCCCACAGTCCAAAAATGTGCGGGTTAGGTTGATTTGGCTATGATAAATTGACCCTAGCTGTTAGGGGGGGATTAAATATGTGGGGTTATGGGGATAGGATGGGATATGTTAGGGGGAATTAAATACATGGGGTTACGGGGGTAGGGTGGGATATGTGTACTGTGGGGATTAAAGCAGGGACAGGGTACTGGATTTGGATGATCAGCCATGATTGTATTGAATGGTGGAGCAGGCTCGACGGGCCGAATAGCCTACTCCTGCTCCTAGATTCTATGTTTATATGAAGCTCACAGTTTTGATTTCTTGGACATCTTACCTGTGTTTGATGGTCATTCTCTGGAAATGTAAATAAGTTAAGAGGCCACAGCAGTGAAAATTATTTGTGATTCATTGGAGTGAATGGGCTTGATGGGCTAAATGGCCTTTTACATTCTGTTCTTAAGAATGCTAAAGGTGGAAAACATATTAGAGCAGATTTATTGATCCTATGCATACCGGAGAACAGTGTTGTAATGCTAGCTCCAACCCTGCTCCCTTTGAGTGTGCTTCCCTGCTACGAGTGAGGGCTTGGTGAACTTACCCTAATAAACTGGCAATTCCCAAATGTTGATGACAGCAGAGATGACAGAACGTCCAATATTGGATACCAACGCGAAATGTGAAATATGATCAATTAAAATTTCAAAACAAGCAGAATTCACAAATCTTTCTGCACTCAGAGCAATGTTAAGAATTTATTTAACATATCAGCCATTTTCCCGATTCGCATATGATAGTTCTGCTCCCTTTTACACAATGTTTTTGCTCAAAACTGAATTTATATGATGCAGTAACTCTTCAGAATAAATTGATGCCAATGTCAATTTGTATGACTAATGACAGAATAGAACAATTTATATTTTATCAATGTTTGTCTGTACTGGAATAGACCAGACTCCTTATTATGCTCTGCAAGACATATCCTTAATCTAAGTCACTGAGGCATCCCATCGTTACTTGCTGAATGACATCATCTTTTCATTTATAGATTGAAGACATCTGCTACCTAATCCAAATCCTTCTTTATACTGACCCATCAGGTGACGTCTTTAATCCTATCTCTTTTGATATGAACTAATGCATTTTGTTCTCATTTGGTTGACATTGGTTCAGTTGCTGTAGGCACGTGACTCTTTGCAATTGACAAAACTACAACAATTTGCATTTACATAGTACCTTTAACGTAGTAAAACGTCCCAAGGCAATTCACAGGAATGTTTTTAAACAAAATTTGACAGTGAGCCACATGAGCTTAGTAAAAGAGGTAGGTATTAAGGAGTGTCTTAAAGAAGGAGAGGCAGAAAGGTTTAGGGAGCAGTTACGAATTCCATAATTGTTCCATTAATTATTTATGATATGATGCATTAGAATTACATTTTTTTAAAGTGTTATTTTTTTCAAGTCTATAGTCGTGATTTTAACCCCACATGCTCAACGAGATCGGGATGTGCGGGGAGGAGGTTGGGGTGGGGTTACTATCCTTGCTGTGTGATAATCACCTCTTTCACACTGGCCTCAGAACGAGTGCCATTTTAACAGATACGCTCTGGCTATCCAGTGAGGCCCGCACCTCAGGCAGGTGAGGGGTTCATTGAAATTCTGATGAAGTCATTTAGACCCAGTCTGTATTTTAATCAACGGCAACCGAGTTCAGTGCCTGATGCCTACATTGCCAACAGCACCGGGCGTGAAGGGGAAAGAAGACCCAGTAGAGGTCCGAAAAGATACTTTTTTTTTACAAAGGTTTCCTTGTGGGCCAGGAGGAACAGAATTGTTGACACCACAATTATCTGACTGCCATTCATAGAATCATAGGCCTAAAAATTCAGTTGCTTTGCGCCTCCCGTTAGCGCCCTAAGAGGGCGCTAACGGGGCGCAAAGCAACTAGCACCCGGGCACGGTGCCACCAATGCCTCCCGCGAAATTCAGCGGGAGGTTAGCAGCGGTGGTAACCATTAGCGCCCTGTGGCGCTGCACCGCCGGCAATGACATCATCGCTGTGCGCAGCACCCCGCTTGCGCCTCGGCCACGATTTCGGTAGCGCCCCCTGACTTACCGCCGGACGCTATGTCCGACGGGGTCAGGGGGGCCTACCTGCGGCCAGGGCGGCGCTAATTAAAGGTGAGGTGCCGGGCAGCCATTTTTGTTGCTGGCCGCCTGCCAGCACCTGCCCCCGTTGCCGTCCCCGGCCTCCGGACCAGCACCCCCGCGGAGTGCCGGCTGCGCTCCATGAGCCTGGCATTTCTCTTGAGTGCCGGGCTCTTTTGTCAGCACTCCGATCCCTGGTGGCCCAGCTGGGCCCCGGGTCGCGCTGCGCAAGGCCCCTCCCCTTTAAGAAGGGGAGGAAGGCCTGCAATACCGTGTCATGTAGTGCCGCAATATTCCCTCGCAGCGTCCCAAGAGGGAGGTGGGGCGCTTCCAGTAGCGCCCCGCTTCCCTCTTCGGGCACTACCGATGAATTTAGGCCGCGGGGGTGATCATTTATTCGGGGCGCTAAAAGTAGCGCCCCAGCGAAGTTAGCGCCCCAAAGGGGGCGCGACTCAATTTTTTCCCCATAGAATCATAGAATGGTTACAGCACAGAAGGAGGCTATCTGGTCCATCAAGCCTGTGCCGGCTCTCTGCAAGAGCACTTCCTGTGCTCCCACCATGTCATCGGTGCCAGGTTCCGGCAGGAGTTGGGCCTGCCTGATGCAAATGAGGCCTGGGAGTTAAAATTTCGCAGGCCTCACGTCGGCAAGCTGGGGTTTGGCCCATCGGCCCCAATCTTGTTGCATGCCCTGCGTTAAAATCAGTGCTTATTATTCTTATTTTGCAGTACTGAAATATGACATGTCACATAAATAAACAGTACATTTTTTTCTAATCTAGTCCTCCTCACAACTTACTTTCCCACCCAACTTTGTATCGTCAGCAAACTTGGATAAATTACATTACACTCGGTCCCCTCATCTAAGTCATTGATATAGATTGTAAATCGCTGTGGCCCAACCACTGATCCTTGCGGTACCCCACTAGTTACAGCCTACCAATCCAAAAATGACCCGTTTATTCCTACTCTCTGTTTTCTGTCCGTTAACCAATCCTCAATCCATGCGAATATATTACTCCCAATCCCATGAGCCCTAATTTTGTGTAATAACCTCTTGTCGAATGCCTTCTGAAAATCCAAATACACCACATCCACTGGTTCCCCCTTATCTACTAGTTACAACCTCAAAAACTCTAACAGATTTGTTAAACACAATTTCCCTTCCATAAATCCATGTTGACTCTGCCCAATCATATTCTGATTTTCTATGTGCCCTGTTACCACATCCCTAATAATAGATTCTAGCATTTTTCCTACTACTGGTGCCAGGCTAACTGGTCTATTTTTCTCTCTCCCACCTTTCTTTAATAGCAGGGTTACATTTGATACCTTCCAATCCACAGGGACCATTCTAGAATCTAGGGAATTCTGAAATATAAAAACCAATGCTTACACTATCTCTGTAGCTACCTCTTTTAAAACCCTTGGATGTCGACCATCAGATCCAGGGGATTTGTCAACTTCTAGTCCCATTAATTTCTCGAGTACAATTTCTTTACTAATACTATTTTCTTTATGTTCCTCATTTTGCTTGCCCCTAGGTTCTCCACTATTTCCAGAATGTTATTTGTGTCTTCTACTGTGAAGACAGATACAAAGTATTTGTTTAATGTCTCTGCCATTTCCTTATTCCCCATTATAATTTCTCCTGTCTCTGCCTCTAAGGGACCCATGTTTACTTTTGTTACTCTCTTCCTTTTTACATATCTGTAGAAGCTTTTACAATCTGCTTCATGTCTCTTGCTAGTTTACTCTCATATTCCCTTTTCTCTTTCTTTATCAATTTCTTGGTCATCCTTTGCTTGGAGAGGTCATGAGGGCATGACCTTTAAAGCTGATTCCAAACAGCAGCAGTTTTACACGTCTTTCAGTGTGGGAGAAGTCAGAAAAAGGAAGGTCGGATCCTGTGAAGACTGAGTGTGAAAGGAACGTGGGAATCAGCTGGATGTAGAGGAGGGGAGATAGCTAGTAGGCATGTGTTGAAGCATGGGAAATTAAGGATGGGAAAGTCAGTACAAGAAAAAAGTACGATAAAAGTAGTTGCAAGGGGTGAGAGGAGACAAGAAAAATCTAGAGTTCACTTTTCATCTTTGATGCTCCTCCTGCATGACAGGAATTTAGTCGGGGTCCCAACAATTTTCTGCCCATTAAAATGAATGGATGGAAAATTGTGAGGACTGCACACCTAAATTTTTAACATGCGCTCCAGTGTGTGAAGCACTGGAGCAATTGTGCTGAAGATAGAAATGTATTCTGCAATGACAAAGAACAAGTAGGAGACAGTATAGGGAAAAAACACCAAGTTGAGTAGGAACCAGGGAAGAGAGAAGGGGCATAAGATTAACTGAGAGATAGAAGTGGAGCAGGGAACAGTACCTGAGAGAGGCCCAGGGTGAGGGAAGTGGGCATGTTAGAGACCCCTGAGTGGCAGAGAATTTGAGTCTGGTGAAGATGCAGAGAGGCCATAGAGGAAGGAAAGTGCCTTCAGAGAGCCCTGAATGCCCAGCAGCAGAGTGAGCAGAGAGAGACCAAGGAAACCAGTCTGAGCATCCCTTCAGCTCAAGGAGAACTGTTATAGAGGCAAAAAGGAGAAAGAGATGAGAAGGGGGAGAAAAATTTAAAGTAAAAAGTTAGAGGGGATGAGAAGCAGAAATAAAGTAGAGAGTGAAAAACAGAAGTGAAGGAGGAGAGATTTATTTTGGTAACACTATCAATATCCTTATCGAGGAGTGTGACAGATTAAGTGTAATGGGACCGAACCTGGAAACAGTTTGAAAACAACTGAATCAGATAGTTTTCTTCAAATTACATGTGAACATACAAACACTGACGTACAGGAAAAGACCATTTGGTCCACCCAGCTTGTCCCACACAATTGTGATACCTTGTGTATCGCAATATATACACTTTCCACCTCCCCCAGAACCATGTGATCTTCTGGGAGAGGCGAAAAACCAGGTAAAAACCCAGGCCAATTTAGGGGGGGAAAAATCTGGGAAATTCCTCTTCAACCCCCCCCATGGCGATTGAAACTAGTCCAGGAGATTACTCTGGCCCTGATAATTCTACCTTAATTTATTGTCAAGCTTGGCAATTAGTTTGAGTGAGCATTGAGCAAAGGTATGTGGGAGGCGTTTGCATGTGGGCAGGACACCAGTGTTACTACCGTAATTTTGTGGGTGATTGCGTCTGTGAATTTCTCTGTATTATTAAAACTGAATTTTAAACAGGCATGTTGAGCAGAGTTGATATTTGATCAGTGCAAATTACCACTCAGCTAACCATAACAACTAAAAGCTATTGTGCTTTTAACAGCCCCGTTGCCATGATACAAAGTAATAAAGCAATTAGATGTTCAAGGTTACCACTGCAGTGGATAATCATTGTCTCCAAGTCCTTTCTTCTATGCTAACAATACTGGAGAGCTCTTCAAGAAAATGGCAAATCTAAATTTGAGACTATATTCTGAAAAGTTCCCAATTCAATCACAAGGAATGAATTACTTGACCTATAAAGAACAACAACTTGCATTTATTCATCGCCTTTAACATTGGATAACACCCCAAGCCTCTTCTAAAGGTTTATACTGAAGGTAGTTAGTGCCTTTGGTTCACACATACATTGTTGTCACTGCCATGGAAATCTTTACATTCAGATGCCGCCTACAGTAATGCCAACTCTCACGAATTAATCGCGAGACACGCGATTTTTAACAAAAAAAATTGGCCCAACTCGCGATCTCGCGAATCAACTGTAAAAAGTCATGATTTTCCTTCAAAATTTCTCGCGCCTGCACAGTTCCAGTTTAATGACATGGCATCATATTCAGCGACTTCAGCCAAGCTGCGCATGCATCCTACAATTTTGAAAGTCATGGGGAGGGGGTGCCTTGAAACTGCTGCCGGGGAGTGGTGGGGTGGGGGGGGCGGGGTGGGGGGGTGGGGGGCCTAGATTTTTATTCACTTTAAAACCCTTGAAGGGGTGAAGCATGTTCGGACCCCCTGCCCCATCTCCTCCTTCTGAAAAGGCCCCGGATCATGTTGGCGCCAGCTGAGCTCGCTCGAGGTGCCGCCGGCTTCGCAGCCGGGCCAGGACAGGGACCAGGAGACTGAGCTGGGCCGCTGCCCTCTTAAGCTTCTGTAGCTTGGCCACGCAGCTGACGAAGTGACTGAAGCGGATGGTGCTGGCGTTGGTCCTGTGCTGTAACCAAAGTTTTGGTGAACCCTGGAATTCAACTCAAACCCTGGGAGAGATAGAAACAAATGCACCTTATACGTGGTGTGTGGAGGAAACCTACAGGCCTGGAGAGGGGAACACCTGTAGGCCCGCTGGAGTGGGGGGACTTGAAGACTTGGGGAAGAGGGGAGATACCTGTAGGCTCCGGAGAGGGGTATCACCTGTAGGCTCTGGGAGAGGGGTGTCACCTGTAGGCTCTGGGAGAGGGGTGTCACCTGTAGGCTCCGAGAGAGGGGTATCACCTGTAGGCTCTGGGAGAGGGGTATCACCTGTAGGCTCTGGGAGAGGGGTATCACCTGTAGGCTCCGAGAGAGGGGTATCACCTGTAGGCTCTGGGAGAGGGGTATCACCTGTAGGCTCCGAGAGAGGGGTATCACCTGTAGGCTCCGGGAGAGGGGTGTCACCTGTAGGCTCCGGGAGAGGGGTATCACCTGTAGGGTCTGGGAGAGGGGTATCACCTGTAGGCTCCGAGAGAGGGGTATCACCTGTAGGGTCTGGGAGAGGGGTATCACCTGTAGGCTCTGGGAGAGGGGTATCACCTGTAGGCTCTGGGAGAGGGGTGTCACCTGTAGGCTCCGGGAGAGGGGTATCACCTGTAGGCTCCGGGAGAGGGGTATCACCTGTAGGGTCTGGGAGAGGGGTATCACCTGTAGGCTCCGAGAGAGGGGTATCACCTGTAGGGTCTGGGAGAGGGGTATCACCTGTAGGGTCTGGGAGAGGGGTATCACCTGTAGGCTCCAGGAGAGGGGTGTCACCTGTAGGCTCTGGGAGAGGGGTGTCACCTGTAGGCTCCGGGAGAGGGGTGTCACCTGTAGGCTCTGGGAGAGGGGTGTCACCTGTAGGCTCCGGGAGAGGGATGTCACCTGTAGGCTCCGGAAGAGGGGTGTCACCTGTAGGCTCTGGGAGAGGGGTGTCACCTGTAGGCTCCGGGAGAGGGGTATCACCTGTAGGCTCTGGGAGAGGGGTATCACCTGTAGGCTCCGGGAGAGGGGTATCACCTGTAGGCTCTGGGAGAGGGGTGTCACCTGTAGGCTCTGGGAGAGGGGTGTCACCTGTAGGCTCTGGCGCTCTGCCAGCCCACTGTTCGCCGGCACTGGGCCACGAGCCAGGGACCTGCTGAGCATCTTCGCCCTGGAGCTGGACGGGGAGCTCAATGAGAATGTAAACGGTGAGCTGGAGCGCGACCTGGTGTCGAAGGTAAACGGATGGTCGGGGATTGACTGAGGGGGGAAAACTGGGTCCTGGGGCTGAAAGGTGAAGGGAGCAACCGTGGCTAATGATCAGTTTGGGGGTGTGAGGTGGCTTTGGGGGTCTGGGGGGTGGTGTCTGTGGGGTGGGTTTGGGGGTGTCAGGTGAGTATCGGGGTGGGTTTGGGGGGGTGGGGTGAGTATCGGGGTGGGTTTGGGGGGGTGGGGTGAGTATCGGGGTGGGTTTGGGGGTGTGGGGTGAGTATCGGGGTGGGTTTGGGGGTGTGGGGTGAGTATCAGGGTGGGTTTGGGGGTGTGGGGTGAGTACAGGGTGGGTTTGGGGGTGTGGGGTGAGTATCGGGGTGGGTTTGGGGGGTGTGGGGGTGAGTATCAGGGTGGGTTTGGGGGTGTGGGGTGAGGTGGGTATCGGGGTGGGTTTGGGGGTGTGGGGTGGGTTTAGGGGTGTGGGGGCGAGTTTGGGGGTGGGTTTGGGGGTGTGGGGTGAGGTGGGTATCAGGTGGGTTTGGGGGGTGTGGGTGGGTAGCGGGGTGGGTTTGGGGTGTGGGGTAGGTTTGGGGTGTGGGGTGGTTTGGGGGTGTGGGGTGGGTAGCGGGGTGGGTTTGGGGGGTGTGGGGGTGGGTAGCGGGGTGGGTTTGGGGGTGTGGGGTGGGTATCAGGGTGGGTTTGGGGGTGTGGGGTGAGGTGGGTATCGGGGTGGGTTTGGGGGTGTGGGGTGGGTTTAGGGGTGTGGGGTGGGTATCGGGGTGGGTTTGGGGGGGGTGGGGTGAGTTTGGGGGTGTGGGGTGGATATCGGGGTGGGTTTGGGGGGGGTGGGGTGAGTTTGGGGGTGTGGGGTGGGTATCGGGGTGGGTTTGGGGGTGTGGGGTGGGTATTGGGGTGGGTTTGGGGTGAGTTTGGGGGGGTGAGGTGGGTATCGGGGTGGGTTTGGGGGTGTGGGGTGGGTATCGAGGTGGGTTTGGGGGTGTGGGGTGGGTATGGAGTCACTCTGTTGGAGCAAAGGGAGGATTTCGAACCGCACTGTGCTGCTGCACCGGAGACAGCTTCATATTTGAATCCAACCGACCCCCATCTCGCCCCATTTTTATTTACATTGCTGTAAAACAGGCTCCCGACTCGCCATCACTCGTTTTACACTATCGCACAAAGTCAAAAATGTACCTCAGTGAACTAGAACTACCCTCTCAGTCAGATTTGGCCGGGGATAGGGGTTCACTCGCTCTCACTCTCTTTTTCTCTCTCTGTCTCTCCCTCTCCATTTGGTAATGCTTCACCAGTAATGCCAACTCTCGCGAATTAATCTTGAGACATGCAATTTTTAATGAAAATTTACCTCAACTCGCAAAGCATGGTGATAACAGGTAGAATTTTTTTTAAAAGCATTTTCACTTGCAGTAATAGCTTTTGTAAAGAGCTGTGACCTGTTAGAGATTAAATTAAACCACTAATGAGATTTATAAACCAAAAAAATACCAACTCATTGGCCGGAATTTTACCCTAAAAAATGGGTGGGTTTGGAGCGTGGAGGCAGTTAAATTGTTAAAAATGGGACCTGACCTGATCCCGCCTCCAACCCGCCCACTTCCATTTTTGCCGGAGGGGGGACTTGGGGGGCGTTACCTTAATTTAAATATTATAATGAGGCTGGCAGCCTCTTTGCCCCCTCCATTTTGTTTTTAACTGCCTGTGGACGGGTTTCACACAATTCGTGAAACCTGGCAGTTAAACCAAGGCGGGGACTGCTGCATCCAGGAGGTAAGTGGCTTGAAACCTATCTCCTGGATCCAGGGTCCCTGCCTAACCCACCCCCCCGCGATCGGAGAACCCCACACGAGGCCTCCGATCACCTTCCCAGGCCTCCAATCCCCACCATGAGGCCTTCCACCCACCCCACCGATGATGCTGAAGCAGGTCGCAAACCTCCAGTGGCCGGCCCCGAAACTCTCTCCCCCCACCGATGCTCTGACTCCCCTGCCGATCCCTGATTCCCGGCCAACCAATCCTGCCCCCGTCGACCACCCCCTGTGATCCCCGATGCTGACCCCCCGATCCTCGATACTGAATGGCGACGCCCCTCCCCCTCCCACGATGTCGAATGGCGACTCCCCTCCCCCTCCCCCTCCCACGATGTCGAATGGCGACTCCCCTCCCCCTCCCCTGATCCTCGATGTCGAATGGCGACTCCCCTCCCCTCCCCCGATCCTCGAAGTCGAATGGCGACTCCCCTCCCCCTCCCCCAATCCTCGATGTCGAATGGCGACTCCCCTCCCCGATGTCGAATGGTGACTCTCCTCCCCCCCCGATCCTTGATGTCGAATGGCGACACTCCTCCCCCCCCGATCCTCGATGTCGAATGGCGACGACCTTCCCCTTCACCCGATCCTCGATGTCGAATGGCGACTCCCCTCCCCCGATCCTCGATGTCGAATGGCGACTCCCCTCCCCTCCCCAATCCTCGATGTCGAATGGCGACTCCCCTCCCCCTCCCCCATCCCGATGTCGAATAGGCGACTCCCCTCCCCCTCCCCCGATCCTCGATGTCGAATGGTGACTCCCCTCCCCCCGATCCTCGATGTCGAATGGTGACTCCCCTCCCCTCCCCGATCCCGATGTCGAATGGCGACTCCCCTCCCCCCTCCCCCGATCCTCGATGTCGAATGGTGACTCCCCTCCCCCTCCCCAATCCTCGATGTCGAATGGCGACTCCCCTCCCCTCCCCAATCCTCGATGTCGAATGGCGACTCCCCTCCCCTCCCCAATCCTCGATGTCGAATGGTGACTCCCCTCCCCCTCCCCCGATCCCCGATGTCGAATGGTGACTCCCCTCCCCCTCCCCTGATCCTCGATGTCGAATGGCGACTCCCCTCCCCCTCCCCCGATCCTCGATGTCGAATGGTGACTCCCCTCCCCTCCCCAATCCTCGATGTCGAATGGCGACTCCCCTCCCCTCCCCAATCCTCGATGTCGAATGGTGACTCCCCTCCCCTCCCCAATCCTCGATGTCGAATGGTGACTCCCCTCCCCCTCCCCCGATCCCCGATGTCGAATGGTGACTCCCCTCCCCCTCCCCTGATCCTCGATGTCGAATGGTGACTCCCCTCCCCCTCCCCCGATCCTCGATGTCGAATGACGACTCCCCTCCCCCGATCCTCGATGTCGAATGGTGACTCCCCTCCCCCTCCCCTGATCCTCGATGTCGAATGGCGACTATCCTCCCCTTCCCCCGATCCTCGATGTCGAATGGTGACTCCCCTCCCCCTCCCCTGATCCTCGATGTCGAATGGTGACTCCCCTCCCCCTCCCCTGATCCCCGATGTCGAATGGTGACTCCCCTCCCCCTCCCCTGATCCTCGATGTCGAATGGCGACTATCCTCCCCTTCCCCCGATCCTCGATGTCGAATGGTGACTCCCCTCCCCCTCCCCTGATCCTCGATGTCGAATGGTGACTCCCCTCCCCCTCCCCGATCCTCGATGTCGAATGGCGACTCCCCTCCCCCTCCCCTGATCCTCGATGTCGAATGGTGACTCCCCTCCCCCTCCCCCGATCCTCGATGCCGAATGGTGACTCCCCTCCCCCTCCCCTGATCCTCGATGCCGAATGGTGACTCCCCTCCCCCGATGTCGAATGGCGACTCCCCTCCCCCGATGTCGAATGGTGACTCCCCTCCCCCTCCCCCGATCCTCGATGTCGAATGGCGACTCCCCTCCCCCGATGTCGAATGGTGACTCTCCTCACCCTCCTCGATCCCCGATGTCGAATGGCGACACTCCTCCCCCCCCGATCCCCGATGTCGAATGGTGACTCCCCTCCCCCGATGTCGAATGGTGACTCCCCTCCCCCTCCCCCGATCCTCGATGTCGAATGGTGACTCCCCTCCCCCTCCCCCGATCCTCGATGTCGAATGGTGACTCCCCTCCCACTCCCCCGATCCTCGATGTCGAATGGCGACTCCCCTCCCCGATCCTCGATGTCGAATGGCGACACTCCTCCCCTCCCCGATCCCCGATGTCGAATGGCGACACTCCTCCCCTCCCCGATCCTCGATGTCGAATGGCGACACTCCTCCCCTCCCCGATCCTCGATGTCGAATGACGACTCCCCTCCCCCTCCCCGATCCTCGATGTCGAATGACGACTCCCCTCCCCCTCCCCCGATCCCCGATGTCGAATGGCGACTCCCCTCCCCGATCCTCGATGTCGAATGGCGACTCCCCTCCCCGATCCTCGATGTCGAATGGCGACTCCCCTCCCCGATCCTCGATGTCGAATGGCGACACTCCTCCCCTCCCCGATCCTCGATGTCGAATGACGACTCCCCTCCCCCTCCCCCGATCCTCGATGTCGAATGACGACTCCCCTCCCCCTCCCCCGATCCTCGATGTCGAATGACGACTCCCCTCCCCCTCCCCGATCCTCGATGTCGAATGGCGACACTCCTCCCCTCCCCGATCCTCGATGTCGAATGACGACTCCCCTCCCCCTCCCCCGATCCTCGATGTCGAATGACGACTCCCCTCCCCCTCCCCGATCCTCGATGTCGAATGGCGACACTCCTCCCCTCCCCGATCCTCGATGTCGAATGACGACTCCCCTCCCCCTCCCCGATCCTCGATGTCGAATGACGACTCCCCTCCCCCTCCCCGATCCTCGATGTCGAATGGCGACTCCCCTCCCCCTCCCCCAATCCTCGATGTCGAATGGCGAATCGCCTCCCCCTCCCCCAATCCTCGATGTCGAATGGCGACGACCTTCCCCCTCCCCCAATCCTCGATGTCGAATGGCGAATCGCCTCCCCCTCCCCCGATGTCGAATGGCGACTCCCCTCCCCCTCCCCTGATCCCCGATGTCGAATGGCGAGTCTCCTCCCCCTCCCCTCCCCCTCCCCTCCCCTCCCCCTCCCCTCCCCCTCCCCCGATGTCGAATGGCGAATCGCCTCCCCCTCCCCCGATGTCGAATGGCGACTATCCTCCCCCTCCCCCGATCCTCGATGTCGAATGGCGACTCCCCTCCCCCTCCCCCGATGTCGAATGGCGACTATCCTCCCCTTCCCCCGATCCCCGATGTCGAATGGCGACTCTCCTCCCCCTCCCCCAATCCCCGATGTCGAATGGCGACTCCCCTCCCCCTCCCCCTCCCCCGATGTCGAATGGCGACTATCCTCCCCCTCCCCCGATCCTCGATGTCGAATGGCGACTCCCCTCCCCCTCCCCCGATGTCGAATGGCGACTATCCTCCCCTTCCCCCGATCCCCGATGTCGAATGGCGACTCTCCTCCCCCTCCCCCAATCCCCGATGTCGAATGGCGACTCCCCTCCCCCTCCCCCGAACCCCGATGTTGAATGGCGACTCCCCTCCCCCTCCCCAATCCCCGATGTCGAATGGCGACTCCCCTCCCCCTTCCCCGATCCCCGATGTCGAATGGTGATTCTCCTCCCCTCCCCAATCCTCGATGTTGAATGGTGACTCCCCTCCCCCTCCCCCGATCCCCGATGTCAAATGGCGACTCCCCTCCCCCTCCCCCGATCCTCGATACCGAATGGTGACTCCCCTCCCCTGATCCTCGATGTCGAATGGTGACTCCCCTCCCCCTCCCCCGATCCCCGATGTCGAATGGCGACTCCCCTCCCCCCCCGATCCCCGATGTCGAATGGCGACTCCCCTCCCCCGATCCTCGATGTCGAATGGCGACTCCCCTCCCCCTCCCCCGATCCCCGATGTCGAATGGCGACTCCCCTCCCCCTCCCCCGATCCCCGATGTCGAATGGCGACTCCCCTCCCCCGATCCCTGATGTCGAATGGCGACTCCCCTCCCCCTCCCCAATCCCCGATGTCGAATGGCGACTCCCCTCCCCCTCCCCAATCCTCGATGTCGAATGGCGACTCCCCTCCCCCTCCCCAATCCCCGATGTCGAATGGCGACTCCCCTCCCCTCCCCAATCCTCGATGTTGAATGGTGACTCCCCTCCCCCTCCCCCTCCCCCGATGTCGAATGGCGACTCTCCTCCCCCGATCCCCGATGTCAAATGGCGACTCCCCTACCCCTCCCCCGATCCTCGATACCGAATGGTGACTCCCCTCCCCTTCCCTTGATCCTCGATGTCGAATGGCGACTCCCCTCCCCCTCCCCGATCCCCGATGTCGAATGGCGACTCCCCTCCCCCCCCGATCCCCGATGTCGAATGGCGACTCCCCTCCCCCGATCCTCGATGTCGAATGGCGACTCCCCTCCCCCTCCCCCGATCCCCGATGTCGAATGGCGACTCCCCTCCCCCCGATCCCCGATGTCGAATGGCGACTCCCCTCCCCCTCCCCCGATCCCCGATGTCGAATGGTGACTCTCCTCCCCCTCCCCCAATCCTCGATGTCGAATGGCGACTCCCCTCCCCCTCCCCCTCCCCCAATGTCAAATGGCGACTCTCCTCCCCCGATCCCCGATGTCAAATGGCGACTCCCCTCCCCTCCCCAATCCTTGATGTCGAATGGCGACTATCCTCCCCCTCCCCGATTCTCGATACCAAATGGTGACTCCCCTCCCCCTCCCCCGATCCTCGATGTCGAATGGCGACTCCCCTCCCCCTCCCCAATCCTCGATGTCGAATGGTGACTCCCCTCCCCCTCCCCCGATGTCGAATGGCGACTCCTCTCCCCCTCCCCCGATCCTCGATGTCGAATGGCGACTCCCCTCCCCCGATCCTCGATGTCAAATGGCGACTTCCCTCCCCCGATCTTCGATGTCGAATGGCGACTCCCCTCCCCCGATCCTCGATGTCGAATGGCGACTCCCCTCCCCCGATCTTCGATGTCGAATGGCGACTCCCCTCCCCCGATCTTCGATGTCGAATGGCGTCTCCCCTCCCCCGATCTTCGATGTCGAATGGCGACTCCCCTCCCCCGATCTTCGATGTCGAATGGCGACTCCCCTCCCCCGATCCTCGATGTCAAATGGCGACTCCCCTCCCCCTCCCCCGATCCTCAATGCCCCACGATGCTGCGGGCAGGAATCCAAGGCCTCACTTGCAAATCAGGCCCTGCTGTTAAAGTTGGCAGAGCCTGCGAGATCCCCGGCCTCCCGGCCGCCTTGGAGGCCCCCCTGGAGAAAATTCCGGCAATTATTTCTTACCAAGTCTCATGATTTTTAAGAGTTTATCTCATGATTTATGAGATGGTGGGATTGGCATTACTGAGCCTATTGAAAACATCAAGTCACATGACTTTGTACTATAAGGTGATGTGTTGAGAATTTGCTTTATTTGAATAATGACTTTGGCTTTGATAGTAATGTGATAATGCAAGTGCAAATTTTCTGGCCAGACTGAAATGATAGAATGTTCAAAACCCCAAATGATGATTTCCAATCTATTTAGCACGGAATTGTGCTGTGCAATCTGTTCATCCATCTGGAATGAGCGATAAATTGAATGTCCACAGCAAAGGAGCTTTAAAAAGCGTAGATTTAAAAAAAATCATTTTCTTCGTAGCTGGTTCTGATTTTTTTTTTGGCTGAAAGTTGTCTGCAAAATCACTGGATAGCCAACAGAATGAAGGGACAGGTTAGGAGAAATCTTTTTACACAGAGGGTTGTTAGGAAATGGGGGACTGGATACTCCCATTGGTGTGTTAGCAACAGGGTGGGACTTACTCCTGCCCACATGATTCCACCACTAACCTGCACATTTCCTGAGAAGGGTCTAATTAATTATGGTAACTGTACAACCACTAGTCATTGTCTTACCGCCGCTGTGGCTGATTAAAGGACGACGCATTCTTCTGTGAATGGAGCAACTGGAAAGCTGATGGAGGAAGTATTTGCATTGGGGAGCTTTAGGAAAGGCTCCCAGTTTTTCTGATTTATCAGTTGATGGGTTACTAGCAGAAGTAAGGGCCAGAAGGTACAAATTCGTGGGGACGGAGAACAGGAAACCACAGAAGAGGGTGGTACAAATATTATGGAGGGAGATTGCTGAGGTAGTCAGTGCAGTCTCCAGCAGCTGAAGAACTGTTACACAGTGCAGGAAGAGGTTTAGCAACGTCATGAGGTTTAGTAACGTCATACGGTTGGCCAAGGTAAGTGAAGGCCTGTTTCTCATACACAGCCCGTAACCTGTTTATATGCATGACATTCCCCATGGTCTTTTGTTCCATCTTGATGTAATTAACTGGACAAAAATGAGAAGTCGCACAACACCAGGTTATAGTCCAACAGATTTATTTAAAATTACAAGCTTTCGGAGCTGTCGCCCCTTCCTCAGGTAGAGTTACTGTGAGACAATCTACCAGAATTCACAGAATATAAACACAGAGAAAATGCAGAGATTCAATCTATCCCTACATCAAAGACATACTAAGAGCACAGCCAAGACAATGAGATGTGTCCCAGGGGGTCCAACGTGTCAAAACACCTGCTGGCTGCATATCCTCTCCATTTGGGTTTGTTTCTTGTGTTTGTTTCTCGGATCTGCGGGTTAGCGTTCTCCAAGGCGGCCTTCGGGATACGCGACAACGCAAAATCATCGAGCAGAAACTGATAGCCAAGTTCCGCACTCATGAGGACGGCCTCAATTGGGATATCGGGTTCATGTCACGCTACAGAACGTGACTTGACATCGTTGCCGGTCTTTCCAGCTTTTTAAAAAAACAAACACAAGAAACAAACCCAAATGGAGAGGATATGCAGCCAGCAGGTGTTTTGACACGTTGGACCCCCTGGGACACATCTCATTGTCTTGGCTGTGCTCTTAGTATGTCTTTGATGTAGGGATAGATTGAATCTCTGCATTTTCTCTGTGTTTATATTCTGTGGATTCTGGTAGATTGTCTCACAGTAACTCTATCTGAGGAAGGGGCGACAGCTCCGAAAGCTTGTAATTTTAAATAAATCTGTTGGACTATAACCTGGTGTTGTGCGACTTCTCATTTTTGTCCACCCCAGTCCAACGCCGGCATCTCCACATAATTAACTGGATGAAGAGAAGCTTGCACAATTCACAAGGAGCCTCTGCCGTCAATTCTGCACCTTTTTTAACTCCACACTTCTCTGAACTCGCATTGCTTACCATGAGAGGGTAGTGCTACTCTGGAAAAAGAAGTGTTTAAGGTGAGCCATACCTGAAAGCATGAGGATCATGGGATGGATGCAAACACCTGAGTGAATAGAAGTGTATGTGGCAATCAGACTTCCCTAACTTTGTCTTCTCTCTTTGCAAAGGAAAAGGTAGTGCATAACCAGCACCAAAGAACTGCAGGCTGGAGGAGGAACACTAACCCGGAAACTCGGAGTGCGTATGAGGTGGGGCTTTGCAGCTTGCAGGCAGTCAAACAGGAGAGGGTGTAGGAGGCACAGAAGTAGGAGGCAAGATGCCAAGCTAAGTTTGGTAAAGGCAGCACAAGGGGAGCACAGGTTGTTTCAGCTTCTTTAGTCTACAAAGGCTTTGCAAAGGCAGCCAACATTTTTCCCCATGGGTGACCAATTACATTTAAGTGAGAACATCCCTTTAAATCTTGGCTGCAGCCATTTAAGAGGAGCAGCTGCACCAGATGTTACACCTCCCTTTGACCAGCTTCCAGAAGGAGGCTTCAATCCTGGATACGAGTTCACTGCATATTTAATTAGAACAAACCCTGGAAAATCCGTTAGGGTTGGCTACTCTTATCTTGAGTGAGTGCAAAGCTTGCTGTGTACTAGTCCCAGTGCCTGAGCTTTGCGGATAGAAAAATATAGCCGAATGTAGAGATAAAAAGAAAAAATTGCAAATACTGCAAATCTGAAATGAAGACAGAAAATGCTGGAAATATATCACAGCAAGTTCTGAAAAGGAGTGGATGTTTTGGGTGAGGATACTTCATCAGAACAGTTTCTGGTAAAGGCACTTTACCAGAAATATTAACCTGTCTTTTCTCTTTTCAGATGGTTGTGGACAGTTCAAAACATTTCAAATGCAATTCAGCGCAATCTTCTCTCCCACAAGGTATGATGGAATCATTAATCAGTGAAACTTATTTCACCGACTCATAAAGACCATGGCTCAGAATTTCCTCATAGCTGCTCTCGCTTTGCAACTGTAACTTTGCAGGAAGTGCAGCAGAAATGTGTTTCAGTTCAGCAAAGTTATGGTGCCAGAACGGGAGCAGTTCCAAGGAAATTCTGGGCCCATGTTAACCTTCTGTCCTTATCTCAAAGTTACAAACGAAGATAAATAAGTTTTGGTAAGATTACATTTTGGTAAGAAAAATAAGGAGGTCTCATATTACTTGGAAAACATGAATCTAAATGGGGTAGAGAAGCAAAGGAATCTGAGAGTACAAATACACAAATCACTAAAAGTAATGACGCAGGTTAGCAAGGCCATAAAAAAAGCAAACCAAGCACTAGGGTTTACTTCTAGAGGGATAGAATTGAAAAGTAAGGAAGTTATGCTAAACTTGTATCAAACCTTGGTTAGACCTCACTTGGAGTACTGCGTACAGTACTGGTCGTCATATTATAAAAAGGATATAGAGGCACTGGAGAAGGTGCAAAAAAGATTTACAAGGATGATACCAGAAATGCGAGGTTATGCCTATCAGGAAAGGATGAACAGGCTGGGTCTCTTTTCTCTTGAAAAGAGAAGGCTGAGGGGAACCTAATAGAGGTCTTTAAAATTATGAAAGGTTTTAATAGAGTAGATACGACCAGATTTTTCACTGGTAAGAACTGGTGGGTTGAAGGCGTGGGGGGAAGTGAAAGTTATAAAAATGTAAAACTCGAGCTGCCCACTTTCAACATTCACTCAGGCGGGACTGGGGGTCGGGCTGCCAACCTGCTGCCAGGAGATGGGTTGGCAATTTAAATATTATAATGAGGCCTGAAGCCTCGACTTCAACCTGCTGTGCAGATTTTACGACAGGCGGCCGGGGATCCTGGGGCTCGGGATTCCCGGTGGCTGCAACAAGGCGGCCTCAGCTTCGGGGAGCAATCCTTGTGGGCTGAGAGGAGCAGGAATGCTTCCTCCCGAGCCCCTCGAGCTCCCCCACCAGCAGCCCTCACCTCTCCGGGGTCGGGGATCGGATCCCCCCTCCTCTAGGATCGGGGATTACATCCCCCGGGGATCGCAAATCCCCCCCCCCCACCCGGGGACAGAGATTGGACCCCTCCCAGGGATCAGACCCCCCACTCTGGGGATTGCGACTCCCCCCCGGGGACAGGGATCGGACCCCTGTCGGGGATCGTAACTCAGCCCCGGGGGATCGAAACACCTCCCCCCCACCACGGGGAATCGGACCCCACCCCGGGCTTGGATCCGCCTCCCCCCCACCCTCCCCATCATCCTGGGCTCAGCACCTACCTGGTCCTGTGGCCTCCTGGTCTGCGTTCCCCGCCCGACTGAAAGCCAGCCTGTCAATCAGGCTGGCTTCCGGGTGGGAAACCCGCCCTTTACGTTACACACACGCTATGGAGTTAAAAATCCCCAGCGAGCCAGGAAACCCAAACTTGTGGGTTTCCCACCGTCTCCTGGGTCCCCACGCACCGTGTGGGAGGGACTCGAGACAATCCAGCCCGGTGTTTCCCCTTGTGGGGAAGAGCAAATCTAGAGGCCATCAGTATAAGATAGTCACCAAGAAATCAAATAGGGGTCTAGGGTCCTGAATTTAAATAAAGGAAACTATGATGGTATGAGGCGCGAATTGGCTAGGATGGATTGGGAAACGTTACTTAAAGGGTTGACGGTGGATAGGCAATGGCAAACATTTAAAGATCGCATGGATGAACTACAGAATTTGTTTATCCCAGTTTGGCATAAGAATAAAACAAAAAAGGTGACTCAACCGTGGCTAACAAGGGAAATTAGGGATAGCATAAGATCCAAGGAGAGGACATATAAATTGGCCAGAAAAAGCAGTAAACCTGAGGATTGGGAGCAGTTTAGGATTCAACAAAGGAGGACAAAGGGATTAATTAAGAGGGGGGAAATAGAGTATGAGAGTAAGCTTTCAGGGAACATAAAAACTGACTGTAAAAGCTTCTATAGATATGTGAAGAGAAAAAGATTGGTGAAATCAAGCGTAGGTCCCTTGCAGTCAGAATCAGGGGAATTTATAATGGGGAACAAAGAAATGGCAGACCAATTAAATACATACTTTGGTTCTGTCTTCACAAAGGAGGACACAAATAACCTCCCAGAGATGTTGGGGAACATAGGGTCTAATGAGAGGGAAGAACTGAATGAAATCAGTATTTGTAGGGAAATGGTGTTAGGGAAATTGACGGGATTGAAGGCCGATAAATCCCCAGGGCCTGATAATCTACATCCTAGGGTACTTAAGGAAGTGGCCCTAGAAATAGTAGATACATTGCTGGTAATCTTCCAAAATTCTATAGACTCTGGAACAGTTCCCATGGATTGGAGGGTAGCTAATGGCCCAAAAATTAGTGCCGCTACGCGAGAGTACGCACTGCGTACTCTTGCGTATTCTGTCTCCAATTGCCGGTTTTCTGCATGCACTGCGCATGCGCTGAAAACCGGCACTTGGTGAATGGAAAAGGGGGCGGTTCCTAGCTGAACCGTGTGCGCGCTACAGGCTGCGCGCATGCAGTGCACTTAGTGGTTTCAACGCGCAGGTAAGTACGGAAGATTTTACACATAAAAAAAGGAGGAGTAAGACCCACTTTTAACAAGGTAAGTAGTGAATTAAGTATTATTTTGAATTTTTTTTAACAGGTATATCTTTTTTAGAGACTTTAAAGACAGGTAAGTTTATTTTTATAACTTTTTAAAAGATTTTAAATTTTTTCAAAAATTTAATTTTTTATTTAAAATGGTTAATTTATTTAACTATACTTATTTTATTAATGTGATTTTTTTTTTTAATTTAATTGAGGTTTAGCTGTTCTTTTGGGGGGTATAGATTCATAGCTTTCACAGCACTTATGTGAAAGTTATGAATGGAAGATGGTGTGCTGCCATTGGCTCTAACTGAGTCACGTGATCCCACAGCTCGCACGAATTAATTACGCCTGTGGGATACGCAAGCCCAGCACAGCAGCTGTCCAGAACATCAAGTTCTTGCGAGCTGGAACTGAAAAAGCCAACGCGCAGTGAGAGATCGCGGGGAAGCCTTACCCTCGCACGAAGGCTTCCTCACGAATTTTTGGGCCAATGTAACCCCACTATTTAAAAAAGGTGGGAGAGAGAAAATGGGGAATTATAGACCGGTAAGCCTGACATCGGTAGTGGGGAAAATGCTAGAGTCCATTATAAGAACATAAGAACATAAGAAATAGGAGCAGGAGTAGGCCAATCGGCCCTTCGAGCCTGCTCCGCCATTCAATAAGATCATGGCTGATCTGATCCTCACCTCAAATCTAAAGAACACAAGAAGTAGGAGCAGGACCCGGCCACTCAGCCCCTGGGCCTGCTACGCCACCCACAGGGCCTCGACCGATCCGAACTCAGCCTCATGTCCAATTTCCTGCCCGCTCCCCGTAACCCCTAATTCCCTTTACTTCTAGGAAACTGTCTATTTCTGTTTTAAATTTATTTAATGATGTAGCTTCCACAGCTTCCTGGGGCAGCAAATTCCACAGACCTACTACCCTCTGAGTGAAGAAGTTTCTCCTCATCTCAGTTTTGAAAGAGCAGCCCCTTATTCTAAGATTATGCCCCCTAGTTCTAGTTTCACCCATCCTTGGGAACATCCTTACCGCATCCACCCGATCAAGCCCCTTCACAATCTTATATGTTTCAATAAGATCGCCTCTCACTCTTCTGAACTCCAATGAGTAGAATCCCAATCTACTCAACCTCTCCTCATATGTCCACCCCCTCATCCCGGGGATTAACCGAGTGAACCTTCTTTGTACTGCCTCGAGAGCAAGCATGTCTTTTCTTAAGTATGGACACCAAAACTGTATGCAGTATTCCAGATGCGGTCTCACCAATACCTTATATAACTGCAGCAATACCTCCCTGTTTTTATAATCTATCCCCCTAGCAATAAAAGCCAACATTCCGTTGGCCTTCTTGATCACCTGCTGCACCTGCATACTAACTTTTTGATTTTCTTGCACTAGGACCCCCAGATCCCTTTGTACTGCAGTACTTTCCAGTTTCTCGCCATTAAGATAATAACTTGCTCTCTGATTTTTCCTGCCAAAGTGCATAACCTCACATTTTCCAATATTGTATTGCATCTGCCAAATCTTCGCCCACTCACCCAGCTTGTCTATATCCCCTTGTAGGTTTTTTATGTCCTCCTCACTTTTTACTTTCCCTCCCATCTTTGTATCATCTGCAAACTTTGATATGTTACACTCGGTCCCCTCCTCCAAATCGTTAATATAGATTGTAAAGAGTTGGGGACCCAGCACCGACCCCTGCGGAACACCACTGGCTACTGGTTGCCAGTCCGAGAATGAACCATTTATCCCAACTCTCTGCTTCCTGTTAGATAACCAATCCTCCACCCATGCCAGAATATTCCCCCCAATCCAGTGATTTTTTATCTTGAGCAATAATCTTTTATGTGGCACCTTGTCGAATGCCTTCTGGAAGTCTAAATACACTACGTCCATTGGTTCCCCTTTATCCACCCTGTACGTTATGTCCTCAAAGAACTCAAGCAAATTTGTCAGACATGACTTCCCCTTCATAAAGCCATGCTGACTTTGTCCTATTAAATTATGTTTATCTAAATGTTCCGTTACTGTCTCCTTAATAATAGACTCCAAAATTTTACCCACCACAGATGTTAGACTAACTGGTCTATAATTTCCAGCCTTCTGCCTACTACCCTTTTTAAATAAGGGTGTTACATTAGCAGTTTTCCAATCTGCTGGGACCTTTGCTGAGTCCAGGGAATTTTGGAAAATTATTACCAAAGCATCCACAATCCCTACTGCCACTTCCCTCAAGACCCTAGGATGTAAGCCATCAGGTCCAGGGGATTTATCCGCCTTGAGTCCCATTATTTTACTGAGTACCAATTCCTTAGTGATTTTAATCGTATTTAGCTCCTCCCCCCCTAGAGCCCCCTGTTTGTTCAGTGTTGGGATATTCTTAGTGTCCTCTACCGTAAAGACTGAAACAAAATATTTGTTCAGCATTTTTGTCATCTCCATGTTTCCCACCATTAATTTCCCGGTCTCATCCTCTAAGGGACCTACGTTTGCCTTAGCCACCCTTTTTCTTTTTATATAACTATAGAAACTCTTGCTATCTGTTTTTATATTTTTTGCTAATTTATTTTCATAATCTATCTTCCCTTTCTTAATCAATCCTTTAGTTACTTTTTGCTGTCTTTTGAAGACTTCCCAATCTTCTATCCTCCCATTAAGTTTGGCTACCTTATATGTCCTTGTTTTTAGTTGGATACTATCCTTAATTTCTTTACTTAGCCACGGATGGCTGTCATTTCTTTTACACCCTTTTTTCCTCAGTGGAATATATATTTTTTGAAAGTTGTAAAATAACTCCTTAAATGAACACCACTGCTCATGTACCGTCTTACCCTTTAATCTATTTTCCCAGTCCACTTTAATCAATTCCGCTCTCATACCATCATAGTCTCCTTTATTCAAGCTCAGTACGCTTGTCTGAGAACCAACCTTCTCACCCTCTAATTGGATATGGAATTCAACCATGTTATGGTCACTCATTCCAAGGGGATCCTTAACTAGGACATTATTAATTAATCCTGACTCATTACACAGGACCAGGTCCAAGGTTGCTTGTCCCCTTGTAGGATCAGTTACATACTGCTCAAGAAATCCATCCCTAATACACTCAATAAACTCTTCCTCAAGGCTGCCCTGCCCAATTTGATTTGTTCAGTTAATATGATAGTTAAAATCCCCCATAATTATAGCTGTTCCCTTATTACATGCCCCAACTATTTCCTGATTAATACTTCTTCCAGCAGAGTTGCAACTATTAGGAGGCCTATATACTACTCCCACTAGTGTTTTTTTCCCTTTATTATTCCTTATCTCCACCCAAACTGTTTCATTATCCTGATCCTTTGACCCAATATAATTTCTCTGTAATACAGTGATTCCTTCCTTTATTAACAGAGCTACCCCACCTCCTCTTCCTTCCTGCCTGTCCTTCCTGATTGTTAAATACCCTGGCATATTTAATTCCCAGTCGTTGTCACCCTGCAGCCATGTTTCTGTAATGGCCACAAGATCATACCCATACGTAGTTATTTGTACCGTCAACTCGTCTATTTTGTTACGAATGCTGCGTGCATTCAGATAAAGAACTTTTAAATATGTTTTGTGACAATTTATTCCTGCTTTTACCCCCTTTACTACTTTACCTTTATCTTTATATATTCTGTCCCTTCCTGACACGCTCTGGTTTTTAATTACCCCACTGCTACTTTGCTCTATTGCCTTCTCCGCTGACATTTTTATTTTTTGCTCTCTTGAAACCTCCCCCCCACTAATTAGTTTAAAGCCCTCTCTACAGCCCTAGTTATTCGATTCGCCAGGACTCTAGTCCCAGCACTGGCCAAGTGAAGTCCGTCCCAACGGAACAGCTCTCTCCTGTCCCAGTACTGGTGCCAGTGTCCCAGGAAGCAAAACCCATTTCTCCCACACCAGTCTTTGAGCCACGCATTTAACTCTCTGATTTTATTTACCCTAGCCAAATTTGCTCGTGGCTCAGGTAGTAATCCAGAGATTACTACCCTAGAGGTTCTGTTTTTTAATTTGGCCCCTAGCTGCTCATACTCCCTCAGCAGAACCTCATTCCTTGTCCTATCTCTGTCATTGGTACCAACATGGACCACGACAACTGGATCTTCCCCCTCCCACTCCAAGTTTCTCTCCAGCCCAGAGGAGATGTCCTTAACCCTGGCACCGGGCAGGCAACACAGCCTTCGGGACTCACGCTCTCGGCTGCAAAGAACCCTATCTATCCCCTTAATGATACTATCCCCTACCACTACAACATTTCTTTTTACTCCCCCCACTTGAATGGCTCCCCATACCACGGTGCTGTGGCCAGGTTGCTCATGCTCCCTGCAGTCCCTGCTCCCGTCCTCACAGGGAGTAAGAGCCTCGAACCTGTTGGACAAGAGCAAGGGCTGCGGCTCCTCCAACACTACCTCCTGGATCCCTGTACCTGCCTCACTCGTAGTCACACCCTCCTGTCCCTGATCACGGGCTACATCTGAATTAGTTAATCTAATTGGTGTGACTACCTCCTGGAACACAGAGTCCAGGTAACTCTCCCCCTCCCTGATGTGTCGCAGTGTTTGAAGCTCGGACTCCAGCTCATCAACACGGAGCCGGAGTTCCTCGAGCAGCCAACACTTACTGCAAATGTGATCACCGTGAACATCAATGGTGTCCACCAGCTCCCACATATTGCAGCAGTAACACATCACCTGCTCTCCCATTCTATGTAATTAATTAAATTTATTAATATTATTTACCCTTTAATTAATTTAAATTAAAACAATACACTTCTGTGACAGTTTGATCTGAGTCTCTTCACTCCGTCCTGACAGTTTGATCTGAGTCTCCTCACTCCGTCCTGTGACAGTTTGATCTGAGTCTCTTCACTCTCCGTCCTGTGACAGTTTGATCTGAGTCTCCTCACTCCGTCCTGTGACAGTTTGATCTGAGTCTCCTCACTCTGTCCTGTGACAGTTTGATCTGAGTTTCTTCACTCTCCGTCCTGTGACAGTTTGATCTGAGTCTCTTCACTCCGTCCTGACAGTTTGATCTGAGTCTCTTCACTCTCTGTCCTGTGACAGTTTGATCTGAGTCTCCTCACTCTGTCCTGTGACAGTTTGATCTGAGTCTCTTCACTCTCCGTCCTGTGACAGTTTGATCTGAGTCTCTTCACTCCGTCCTGACAGTTTGATCTGAGTCTCTTCACTCTCCGTCCTGTGACAGTTTGATCTGAGTCTCTTCACTCTCCGTCCTGTGACAGTTTGATCTGAGTCTCCTTACTCTGTCCTGTGACAGTTTGATCTGAGTCTCTTCACTCTCCGTCCTGTGACAGTTTGATCTGAGTCTCCTCACATTATAAAAGATGTAATAGCAGAGCACTTGGAAAACAGTGACAGGATCGGACAAAGTCAACATGGATTTACAAAAGGTAAATCATGCTTGACTAATCTACTGGAATTTTTTGAGGATGTAACTGGTAGAATAGATAAGGGAGAACCAGTAGATGTGGTGTATTTGGACTTTCAGAAGGCTTTCGATAAGGTCCCGCATGAGAGATTAGCGTGCAAAGTTAAAGCACATGGGATTGGGGGTAAGGTACTGACTTGGATAGAGAACTGGTTGGCAGACGGGAAGCAAAGGGTTGGAATAAACGAGTGTTTTTCCGAGTGGCAGGCAGTGACTAGTGTGGTACCGCAGGGATCGGTGCTAGGACCCCAGTTATTCACAATATATATTAATGATCTAGGGAACTAGATGTAATATCTCCAAGTTTGCAGACGACACAAAGCTGGGTGGGCATGTGTGTTGTGAGGAGGATGCAGAGAAACTCCAGTATGATTTGGACAAGTTGGGTGATTGGGCAGATGCATGGCAGATGCAGTATAATGTGGATAAATGCAAAGTTATCCATTTTGGTGGCAAAAACAGGAAGGCAGATTATTATCTAAACGGCAAGATTGGGAAAAGGAGTAGTGCAACGAGACCTGGGAGTCCTTGTGCACCAGTCGTTGAAGGTAAGCATGCAGGTGCAGCAGGCAGTTAAGAAGGCAAATGGTATGTTGGCCTTCATAGCGAGAGGATTCGAGTACAGGAGCAAGGATATCTTGCTGCAGTTGTACAGGGCCTTGGTGAGACCACACCTTGAGTATTGTGTGCAGTTTTGGTCGCCTTATCTGAGGAAGGATCTTCTTGCCATGGAGGGAGTGCAGCGAAGATTTACCAGACTGATACCTGGGATGGCAGGGATGACGTATGAAGAGAGATTGGGACGATTGGGCTTGTATTCGCTAGAGTTTAGAAGAATGAGAGGGGATCTCATTGAAACTTATAAAATTCTAATAGGACTAGACAGACTAGATGCAGGAAGGATGTTCCCGATGGAGGGGGAGTCCAGAACCAAGGGTCACAGTCTAAGGATAAGGGGTAAGCTATTTAGGACTGAGATGAGGAGGAATATCTTTACCCAGAGAGTGGTGAACCTGTGGAATTCTCTACCACAGAAGGCAGTTGAGGCCAATTCATTAAATATATTCAAGAAGGAGTTAAATATATTTCTTAAGGCTAAAGGGATCAAGGGATATGGGGAGAAAGCAGGGACAGGGTACTGAATTTGGATGATCAGCCATGATCTCATTAAATGGCGGAGCAGGCTCGAGGGGCCGAATGGCCTACTCCTGCTCCTATCTTCTATGTTTCTATGAATTCAGAAGAAACTTTTTTACCCAGAGAGTGGTGAGAATGTGGAACTCGCTATCACAGGGAGTGGTTGAAGCGAATAGTATAGATGCATTTAAGGGGAGGCTAGACAATCATATGAGGGAGAAGGGAATAGAAGATTATGCTGATAGAGTTAGATGAGGGAAGCTTGAGTGGCGCATAAATGCCGGCATGGACTGGTTGGGCTGAATGGCCTGTTTCTTTGCTGTATATTCGATGTAATTCTATGTAATTTTAAGTTAGCTTTGAAGAATGTAACTTGCTATCCCTTCTGTTAATGAAGCTCCATGTCATTAAGAAACAACTTTGCTTTGAGGTTTGAACTAATAAAACTCATTCATTGAATGTGACCAAGTTCGAGTCACAGAAGACTAGAACTCAAATTTAGCCAGCTGAATAGGAGTCTAAGGCACAGACCCTGAAGCTCCCAGGCTACACCTTACTGCTACTTGAGTGAACATCAGCTTCTTACAGAAAAGATTTTTGGCCTGAGAAAATAAATGACTATTTATTGTTGATTTTAGGGATCAATAATAGACATGCCTACAATATAATCTATGCCCCTTTCTCAAACTGAGGATGACAATGGCTCACTGCAGGCAACCTTGCAATGCCAAAGTTGATGGACTTGGTTGACCTTCTCTCATAGATGTTGAATTCAAGAGAACTGAAGTAATTTGACTTTTAGAAAAAACATGCTCTTACAAGGCAAATGTTGTTAGGGTGGTGGTGCGGGGTCGGGGGCTGGGGGCTGGGGGGGGGGGGCGCGGTTGGGGGGCACTGAGCCAGGGGCAGGGATTCCCTACGCAGAACTTCCAGCTTCCTCAGCTCATTTGGGCCCCAGAAGAATGGTAATCTTTTTTTATTAACAAATTCTTGCTCAGTCCATTTATTCAGGGGGCTGAAAGTGACATGGCTGGGTTCTGGGGGAGGGTCTGGACAACCTCTCCCAATATTAGGTAGGTGCTGTATTTCTGACAGTTTGGGGAAAGCAGGGTGCTAGAGAGGCGCTCGCTGTGACACTTGCACCCTTCTGCCTCGTGCAGATTAGATGTCCTCCCACTGACCCTACAAAGTATAGTGGAGTGAGTCCTTGAGGGCACTGGTGGGTGCAATCCTAGTGTAACTTCTGGGATCGCACCCTGTAGATTTTTGAGGCCACACTTTTTAATGTTATTTTCTCTACACTTGCATGTGCCATGCATGTGATATCCTTAGCCAAGATATTGATTAGAGACTACTGCAAGACCTCATTTCATGGAAGTCTTTTAAATTGATATTTTCTTCTCCTGCTTTGATCATCATCATAATCATCATGGTCCTAGTCGTGCACAACTATCTGAAGTGGAGGTAAATGCACTAAGTGCATTCTTAAACAATGGGTTAAATGAAGAGGATAATTAAAATACATTCAAAAGTAATCTCATAATTGGGAAGACATGTTCAATGTTAATTCATTTTCCCAATCCCTGCTGAGACCTTCCAAATTGGGTCTCATTTGTAGCTGGGAGCAGCTGTGCTAACAATTGCAGCAATACCTCTCATTGAATGGCTGCAGCAGAATTTCTACAGTTTGGCATGTGGGCCAGTCGCAGGCGCTGATTAGCAGCCATTTGATCTGGGAAAATTTGTAGAGACTGAAAGTGGAGAATCTTCATGGTGAGGAGAAAAACAAAGTAAATGCAAATATCTATTACTCGGTAAAAAGGTTCTTTACCATTTTAGACAATGGGTCGATGAGGGAGTACTTTATCTTAAAAGGAGCACCTGCCTACCCATTCTTTTAAATATGGTTCCTGCACTACTGGCATCAATGTTGTCTATAAGAACATAAGAACATAAGAAATAGGAGCAGGAATAGGCCACTTGGCCCCTCGAGCCTGCTCCGCCATTCAATCAGATCATGGCTGATCTTGGGCTCAAAGCCACTTCCCTGCCCGCTCCCATAACCCTTCACTCCCTTATCTTGCAAAAATTTGTCTATCTCCACCTTAAATGTATTTAATGAACCAGCCTCCACGGCTCTCTGGGGCAGAGAATTCCACAGATTTACGACCCTCTGAGAGAAGAAATTCCTCCTCATCTCAGTTCTAAAAGGGCGACCCTTTATTCTGAAACTATGCCCCCGAGTTCTAGATTTCCTCACGAGGGGAAACATCCTCCCTGCATCTACCTTGTCGAGCCCCCTCAGTATCTTATATGTTTCAATAAAATCACCTCTCATTCTTCTAAATTCCAATGAGTATAGGCCCAACCTGCTCAACCTTTCTTCATAAGTCAACCCCCTCATCTCTGGAATTAACCTAGTGAATCGTCCCTGAACTGCCTCCAATGCAAGTATATCCTTCCTTAAATAAGGAGATCAAAACTGTACGCAGTACTCAAGGTGTGGTCTAACCAATACCCTGTACAGTTGTAGCAGGACTTCCCTGCTTTTATACTCCAACCCCCTTGCAATAAAGGCCAACATTCCATTTGCCTTTTTGATTACTTGCTGTACCTGCATGCTAACTTTTTGTGTTTCATGCACAAGGACCCCCAGGTCCCTCTGAACTGTAGCATTTTGTCATCTCTCTCCATTTAAATAATAATTTGCTTTTTTATTTTTCCTGCCAAAGTGGATAACCTCGCACTTTCCCACATTATACTCCATCTGCCAAATGTTTGCCCACTCAATTAGCCTGTCTATATCCCTTTGCAGATTCTTTGAGTCCTCTGCACAACTTGCTTTCCCACCCATCTTTGTATCATCTGCAAACTTGGCTACATTACACTCGGTCCCTTCATCCAAGTCATTAATGTAGATTGTAAATAGTTGAGGCCCCAGCACCGATCCCTGTGGCACCCCACTAGTTACCATTTGCCAACCGGAAAATTACCTATTTATCCCGACTCTCTGCTTTCTGTTAGTTAGCCAATTCTCTCAATTCTCTATCCATGCGAATATATTACCCCCAACTCCGTGAGCTATTATCTTATGCAGTAACCTTTTATGTGGCACCTTATTGAATGCCTTCTGGAAATCCAAATACACCACATCCACTGGCTCACCTTTGTCCACCCTGCTTGTTACATCCTCAAAGAACTCCAGCAAATTTGTTAAACATGATTTCCCTTTCCATGCTGACTCTGCTTGACTACATTATGATTTTC
The DNA here is from genome assembly GCA_030390025.1 of Squalus acanthias. Taxonomy (NCBI): domain Eukaryota; kingdom Metazoa; phylum Chordata; class Chondrichthyes; order Squaliformes; family Squalidae; genus Squalus; species Squalus acanthias. The sequence goes on from CM059425.1 coordinate 148,010,871, forward strand.
CAAATGCCCTGCTACTGCTTCCTTAATGAAGGACTCCAGCATTTTCCCAATGACAGATGTTAGGCTAACTGATCTATAGTTTCCTGCTTTCTGTCTCCCTCCTTTCTTCAATAGGGGTGTTACATTTGCGGTTTTCCAATCCGCTGGGACCTCTCCAGAGTCCAGGGAATTTTGGTATATTGCAACCAATGCATCCACTATCTCTGTAGCCACTTCTTTTAAGACCCTGGGATGCAGGCCATCTGGTCCAGGGGACTTGTCGTCTTTTAGTCCCATTATTTTACCAAGTACTTTTTCCTTAGTGATAGTGATTGTCTTTAGTTCCCCCCTCCCTGTAGCCCCTTGATTATCCATTATTGGGAAGACCTTCTATGAAGACCATCTAACCAGGGTTGAATACTGGAGGTGTGAGGATGGATGAAAATTCTGCAGTTTATTCTAAAATACCAGAATATTCACCCATCCTCACAGCTCCATTATTTGATAGTCAACAGACTATTTATCATAGTTTCCCTTATGAGATTAAATAGGTGTACATTATAGTGTAGACTGCATATTGTCTGTGGAAGGAGTGGGCTTGATGGGCCCTGCCTTCTTACATTCTTATGATTTTTTGCAAATGTTAATACCTATTGGAACATGTTGTAGGTTGCAAAGCATGGTAAAAACATGTGCCAAGATTCAAAGTGGAGGTTAGTTCAGTGTCCAACATTAAAGATTTTTATAGCACGATACCAAGAGTAAAATTGAACCAAATGGTCTGAAAAAATGTCAAAATTGTTGGTTGCATGTATGGAATTTCAGTGATCATTTCTTAATCCAATTTTTCTCAGCTGTTGTACAGATGTGGAAAATAAACTTCACATGTTAATTAATAAAATATAAAGTATTAATTTTTCCATAAACTAATCGTTTGAGGCTTTTCAATCACTGAACGGCAATTTGCATATTAAACTATAAAGCCGAGATCAAAATCAGCTTTATAATTCTGAACTGTTCACATCAACATTAATCTCTTTGACTCGAGCTCCTCAGTAGGGTGACAGCTGCAGGACATTAAACATCATCTGGACAAAACAACAAAAGCTTTTTTTCATGTATGTACTTTAATCAAGATCTTTGTTTCCAAAGCCAAATACTTGGGATATAATCTTTTGTGTCTATAAAGTTAAAGGAAAATTCTTTTACTTAACTGTCATTATAAACCAATGATAATTTAATAAAAAATACATTTTTTCCCATCATTAACGACATAGTAGCACTAAACAGTAAGAATGCAGGTGCGGTCTGGTATCAACAACGCTATGGCAGAAAATGGGGATTTACAATTTAAATCGCACACCCAGGGGATTGGACAATTAGTTACACTCCTTCTGCCCCGGATTGCCAGCTATGCACCACTACTACAGGCACCTGAGGCCTATTGCAGCAATTTCCCATCCTCCTCCAGCAGGCTCCTTGATACAGGTAGGAATCCCATTGAGGATCCCCGCCCCCCCAAATTTATTTAATTAAGGCTGACCTGGGGAAAGTGGTCATGGCCAGTAGCGCAGCCATGGTGCGGGCGGTGTTAGGGTAGTGGAAGAAAATTCTGCCCCATTCCTTAACAAACAGAGCAAAATTTACTCAAAATCCAATTTAGCAGTAAGTTAGCCAGAATACAAAACTAAAAAAGAATTTCAATGTGTAACAATTTACTCCTCCCCCTTTTAAGGACTTCAAATTAATAATTTGTGTACTTGTGATAGTTGCAATTTAAATTGAGAGTCACTTTAATAAAAAATTGAAGAGTTGAGAAAAGCTGCAAATCCCTTCAGGTCATTTGGTGCTTATATATTTTTTTAATTCATTTTTAGTGCTTGGTCATTTTTAATGGTGAAACCTGGTGAAAGCAGGTTCTGGGGGCGAAAACCTGGTGAAAGCAGGTTCTGGGGGCAAAAACCTGGTGAAAGCAGGTTCTGGGGGCAAAAACCTGGTGAAAGCAGGTTCTGGGGGCAAAAACCTGGTGAAAGCAGGTTCTGGGGGCAAAAACCTGGTGAAAACAGGTTCTGGGGGCGAAAACATGTAGGGGGAAAAAACTTGGTGGAAACCGTTTCTACTCCAAATTCCAAACATAGATTTAAAGTAATTGGTGGAAGGATTAGAGGGGAGTTGAGGAGAACTTTTTTCAGCCAGAGGGTGGTGGGGGTCTGGAACTCACTGCCTGAAAGGGTGGTAGAGGCAGAAACCCTCATCACATTTAAAAAGTACTTGGAAATGCACTTGAGGTGCCGTAGCCTACAGGGCTACGGACCAAGAGCTGGAAAGTGGGATTAGGCTGGATAGCTCTTTTTCGATTGACACAGACATGATGGGCCGAATGGCCTCCTTCTGTGCTGTAAATTTCTATGATTCTATGATTCTTCACCACTCACCCAGATATCACTGGCTCAGCACCCGACATGAACGAGAATTTACTAGGCCTATTTCTTGATTTAGCTTCTCTCCTATTCTTTTCCACCTTGGTGGCGTTGTTCATTATATACCCTGGCCCTTCATTTAGATTTTCTTTAGAAAGTGTCACTATGTATATGGTGACACTACATGATTCATTTCCGTGGGAAAAACAGGCAAAATATAGGTAGCATCACTGTGATGTTACAACCTATACAGCTGATAAGCTTAAACATAAAGTGGTAAAATGAGCGAGGTAAACTAGCTGTTTACAACATTTGTACAAATAGACACCAATGAAATACCATTTATATTCCCCTCAGATGAAGTCACTGAATTCTTTTGGTACTTACTTTCTTACCACACAATAACATTGACTCTGTTTACATGAGGTCATTGCACTTCAATAAAAGTTTTGTTGGAAAGGATGCCAAGCAGTTTTAAGCCTGTTCCCTTGTTGGTTCTAAAAGATTCTGGGCTGGATTTTGATACTGGGGCGGGTTGGGGTCGTGTCATCCGCTTTTCGTGTTATCCACCCGACTGCAATTGGATGTGGGAGATTGATGCGATTTTCACCTAATTGGGCAATTGAGTTCCAGCATGTGGGAACCCATGAACCAATTAGTGTTTTCAGTCTGAAAGTCGCCTCTGATGATGTCATCATTGCTGCTGCATTGAAGGTCTGCAAAGACTGCCTGGCCTTCGCTGTGAGAGGACCTGGATGCAAAATGAGCAGCAGCAGCCCTAAGTCTGCTCCCAGATATTTTTGCACCACCACTCCCAGATATGTCTCCCTTGCACCACCACTCCCAGCCAGCCAGCCAAATGTGCTCCCGCCAGGTTTCACATTCGTGGTTCAGAACAGGCGTGCTTCATGTAGAAAAAGGGTTAAAATCACAAAGGCCTTTCAAAATGGCATTATAGAGGCAATTTAGTGCTTAACAGCCTATCCCGCCTCTGAGAGGCGGGACGGAGTTGGGACCAGCAGACACGATTTAATGAAAATTGCGTGGAGGCGGGCTTGTGCCTGCCCGCCAGTTTTCGCAATTTTAACCCCCCACACGCCTCCAAACCCGCCTCGACGGGTCAATTAAAATCCAGCCCTCTGTTCCAGAAAATGGTCCCAAATACATTGTAGAAATTCATTGCCTTTAGGACTTGAGCTGTTCTGTATCTCCCAGTCTATGTGACAATTAAAATCTCCCATTATAACCATATTGTTTTTGCTACATACTTCCCTGATCTCTGTATTTATATATCCCCCTACTACATCACTGCCATCAGGAGGTCTGTGGACACGACCAGAGTTTTGCTCCTTTCTTGTTCCTTAAATCCACCTATAGGTCAGAATGTTCCCCTAAAAAAGGGTGGGTTTGGAGTGTGGGGACAGCTAAAGGGTTAAAAATGGGATTCCCGACCTGATCCTGCCTCTAACCTGCCCACTTCTGGTTTTACCAGAGGCGGGGCGGGGGAGCGGGCGACCAACCCACTCCCAGGGGCTGTTACCTCAATTTAGATATTGTAATGAGGCTGGCAGCCCCTTTTCCCGCGTTCATTTTGTGTTTAATTGCCTGTGGACGGGTTTCACACAATTCGTGAAACCCGGCAGTTAAACCGAGATGGGGACTGCTGCATCCAGGAGCTAAATGGCTTTATACCTACCTCCTGGATCCAGGGTCTCGACCATACCCACCCACTGCGATCAGAGACTCCCCCACGAGGCCTCCGATCACCCCCCCCAGGCCTCCCCCCACCGATTCCCCGGCTGACCCCACCCCGCCCCCCCCCCCCAACCCCGCGCGATCCCTGGCTCTCAACTTGGCCGGCTGCGGGCGGGAATCCGAGGCCTCGCATTCAAATCAGGTCCTGCCGTTAAAGTCGGCAGGGCCTGCGGGAAACCTGGCCTCCTGGGTTCCCTACCTGCCTCTAGGGCCGCCCACCCCCAACCCGCCTCCCTTGAGAAAATTCCGGCCATAATGTTTCCACAGCCTGATCAACCTTAGTGAAATCCCTCTATTCTACTGCTGTAATTGTGCCTTTTATCAATATTGCTACTCCTTTCTCGGTCTTTTCTAAAGATCCTATAGCTTGGAAAATTTAGCTTCCAATCATGACCAGCTTATAGCCAGGTCTTTGTAATAGAAGGGTCATCGACCTGAAACGTTGGACTGGATTTTGCCATTGGGGCGGGCTGGGGGCGTGTCAGGTGGTTTTCGTGTCAGGAACCCGACTCCGATGTGAAGTGGGAAAAAAGTGCGATTTTCCCCTAATTGGGCACTTGATTTCCAGCGTGTGGAAACCCCTGGCCCAATGGGTCTTTCCATCCTGAAAGTCGCCTCCGATGACATCATCAGTGCTGCTGGATTTAAGGCCGGCAAGCAGCCTTGCTTCTTCTGGAGACTGCAAACTTTATGCCCATTGTTGTGATCGCTTCATTCAGCAAATATGTCCAGCAGTAGGCCAAAGTGTGCTCCACGGTTCGATGACGCCACCCTGCAAGCTCTGGTGGAGGGAGCAAGATCAAATAAGGAGGTGCTCTTCCCTTCCTCAGGGAGGAAAAAGCCTCCCCAGCAGACTAAAGCTGTGTGGATGCAAGTGGCCCAGGAGGTCAACTCAATGTCTATGTGCCGCAGAACCTACCTGCAGTGCAGGAAGAGGTTTCATGACCTTCTCCGCACAGGAAAAGTGAGTATGACTTTCCCATCACCCTCAATCTGATCCCCATCGCCTCTCCTCACCAGCACTCAGCTTTGCCAACCTCTTCCTCCACATCCCACTTGACACTGACATCCCTGGACCCTTACCCATTCCCTCTCTCTGTATGTTCACATTCACTTAACTATTCAACTATGCAGCCCTCACACTCCCTATCGTTGTGATGCTATGACAACAACTTACAACACACAGGGAAGGCCCTTGGACTTGGCACCTCACTCCATCTTTGTCTCCTCTAAGCATCTATGCTATGGAATCTCTACACTCACTCCTTCATTTTCACTCAAACTCCACTTGTGTCCCTCATTGCAGGAAAAGAGAGCCCACAATAAGAGGGAGAGGGCGAGGAGAGGAGGAGGGCCACCCTCAGTAGCCCAGCTCATCACTGCGGAGGAGGCGGCCCTGGAGATTGTGGGAGTGGAGGAGGATGCGCAAGTGGGGGACGGACAGACGGGTGCATCACAGCAAGCTGGTGACAGAATAGTTTTGCATCTCTCTCATTGACATTGCATGAGTAAGTGATAATGATTCTGACGGTCTAACAGATTGACTTATGATCATCTGTACAATTCAATGTGCATGCAAACTTTACCTCGCATCTCCAACTCTTTCCTTTACTCCCCCACAGGACCATCGACAGCCCCCGTCCCCACTGTCCAAGAGGACGAGCCTGAGCTTCAAGACTCCTCAGAGGAAGCTGCAACCTTTGAAGGCGTAGCGTCAGCAGAATTCAGCGCACCCAGCTCCAGCGAAGACACTCACACCTCGGTGGGAACTGCGCGAGATAGTGTAGTGTTGTCACCTGGTGTATCACAGCTCACAAGTGAGCATCAGCAGATGGTAGAGACAGGGACAGCAGTGGAGAGTCCTTGTCGGAGGGCACAGGACTCTGCCAGCTCGGCTCAGCTGCATGTCGACTCTGTGCCTCCGGGTCCATCCAGAAGAAGAGCGGTGCTGGAACTCCAGGAACAGGTGCAGGAGTCTCTGGCAGGTTTTATCTCCAGGGTCGCTGCGAGTGTGGAGCGAATGGAGGAATCCATCGCTAACATGAGCAGAGCCTTTGTGGAGGCGTTGGCGCATGAACGCATCACCACAGAAAGGATGGCAACCTCTGTGGAAAGGATGGCTACCGTAGAGGAGAGGATGGCTACGGCCATGGAGGAGCTTAGTCGCCAGGGTCGTGAAAACATGGTCATTGTTCAGAATAGACTGACATCTCTTGAGGAGTGATGGTCAGCTATCGAGCAGAGAAACCAGACCTTCATGGAAGTCCTCTGGAGTAGGACTTCCAGCGCAGAAACTGGTCCTCATGGCCCCCCTGAAGTGCAGAAAGGGGCTGTCCAGCCACTTGCTAGGTCTGAAGTGGGCTGACCCATGAGAGGGATGTTGGTAGCAGACAACAAGGAAGTGGGGGCTCCTCTCCAAGCACTCACATGACCATTCCACTGCAGAGCCCTCGGTCAGAGCCCCACCAGAGTCCCCACCCAACTGAGATCGGCGTCTCAACCCCTGCACAGCCGCAGGAGCAGCAGACTGTTGCCGAGCCCTCACAAGCTCGCAACCCCAGAGGACGCCCGCCAAAGGTGTTGAGGCAGGAGCAGCAAGAAAGTGAGCAAGGGGCCTCCACATCTGCTGAAACCACAGGGGAAGCACCACGTAGGAGCACACGTGAGAGGAAGATAATGCACAAGTAGTCACAAGGGTAGTCACTTGGGTGTCATGTTGTGTTTATTTTTGAAATGCCATCAGTTGCTTGTTGTGATAAAAAATGCTGATGTCAAACTGTTGAAGTTGTGGCGTGTGTCATTTCGCAAATGGGACTTCCACATTGAGGGCTTAGGGTGACTTGCAATTGTCAGTATGGTGGTCATAGTGATAGGAATCTGCAGGTTCTTGGCCATTGTCGATGGTCTGGTAAGAAGCTGTGAGGCAAAAGTGCTTGATTGTCTAGGCTAAGCAAATCTGGCCAACATAAGTGCGTCCCTTGCATTCCGGGCAGTAATGTGCTCGCATGCTGCTGCAGCTGGTTGATGCACCTCTGCAAGCTGTTCGTTGTCACTCTCCTCCTCCTCCTCATCTGAGGAGTCTATGTGATGAGCCACTTGTTCCTCAGGCATCTGCAAGCCACGATGCTGTGCCATGTTGTGAAGTGCACAGCAGACCACGACCACTCTGGAGACCCTGGCTGCTGAGTACTGCAGGGCTCCACCTGATCTATCAAGGCATCTGAAGCACATCTTCAGCAAGCCGATGGTTTGTTCGATTATGGATCTGGTGGAAATTTGGCTGGAGTTGTAGCGCTCCTCAGCTTCGTTGGATGGACTCCTCAACGGTATCATTAGCCACGTCTTCAGGGGATAGCCCTTGTCTCCAAGTAGCCATCCGAAAAGTTGGTCTGGCGGACTAAAGAGCGGAGGTACACTCGACTGGCGCAGGATGAAGGAGTCATGGCAACTGCCATAGAAACATAGAAGATAGGAGCAGGAGTAGGCCATTCGGCCCCTCGAGCCTGTTCCGCCATTTAATTAGATCATGGCTGATCATCCAAATTCAGTACCCTGTCCCTGCTTTCTCCCCATATCCCTTGATCCCTTTCACCTTAAGAAATATATCTAACTCCTTCTTGAATATATTTAATGAATTGGCCTCAACTGCCTTGTGTGGTGGAGAATTCCATAGGTTCACCACTCTCTGGGTGAAGAAATTCCTCCTCATCTCAGTCCTAATTGGCTTACCCCTTATCCTTAGACTGTGACCCCTGGTTCTGGACTCCCCCACCATCGGGAACATGTTTCCTGCATCTAGTCTGTCTGGTCCTGTTAGAATTTTATAAGTTTCAATGAGATCCCCTCTCATTCTTCTAAACTCTAGCGAATATAAGCCTAATCGACCCAATCTCTCTTCATACGTCATTCCTGCCATCCCAGGTATCAGTCTGGTGAATCTTCGCTGCACTCTAGCCATGGCAAGAACATCCTTCCTCAGATAAGGCGACCAAAACTGCACACAATACTCAAGGTGTGGTCTCACCAAGGCCCTGTACAACTGCAGCAAGACATCCTTGCTCCTGTACTCGAATCCTCTCGCTATGAAGGCCAACATACCATTTGCCTTCTTAACCGCCTGCTGCACCTGCATGCTTACCTTCAGCGACTGGTGCACAAGGACACCCAGGTCTCGTTGCACTTCCCCTTCTCCCAATCTATTGCCGTTCAGATAATAATCTGCCTTCCTGTTTTTGCCACCGAAGTGGATAACCTCGCATTTATCCACATTATACTGCATTTGCCATGCATCTGCCCAATCACCCAACCTGTCCAAATCATACTGGAGTTTCTCTGCATCCTCCTCACAGCACACACGCCCACCCAGCTTTGTGTCGTCTGCAAACTTGGAAATATTACATCTAGTTCCCTCGTCTAGATCATTTATATATATTGTGAATAGCTGGGGTCCTAGCACCGATCCCTGCGGTACCCCACTAGTCACTGCCTGCCACTCGGAAAAAGACCCGTTTATTACAACTCTTTGCTTCCTGTCTGCCAACCAGTTCTCTATCCAAGACAGTACCTTACCCCCAATCCCATGTGCTTTAACTTTACACGCTAATCTCTTATGCGGGAACTTATCGAAAGCCTTCTGAAAGTCCAAATACACCACATCCACTGGTTCTCCCTTATCTATTCTACCAGTTACATCCTCAAAAGATGCCGCCAGGATTCACTGGCATGTTCCAGAGGAGACGTGCAGCACGTGGGAAAACTGTTAAAATCAGAAAGGCCTCTCAAAATGGGATTATAGAGGAAATTAAATGGTTGTTAAGGGCCTTAAGGGCCTATCCTGCCTCTTGGAGGCGGGATGGAAATGGGGTCAGAAAGCACGCATGTGGGAAAATTGCTAGGAGGCGGGATGGAGGCGGGATCGGGTCCGCCCGCCTTTTTTTGAGATTTTACCACCTCACACGCCTCCAATCCCGCCTCCTCGGGCCTGGCAAAATCGAGCCCGTTATCTCTGTTTCTCTCTCCATGATGCTGCCTGACCTGCTGAGTGTTTTCAGAATTTTCTGTTGTTATTTCAGATTTCCAGCATCTGCAGTATTTTGCTATTGTATTAGTTTTTGTAATAGCTACTACATCATACCCTTTAGCTGAATTTGTGGTTCTAATTCACTTATTTTATTTATTATGCTACATTCATTTGTGTACAGAACTCTTATTTACAGTAACTGTCTCCACCTCCATTGTTGTTGTTGTTGCAGCTGTATTGCCCTTTCCTGAACTTTCTGTATTCTAGCAGGTCCTCTTCTGGTCGCATTGGCCTGCCTTCTGTTGAAAGTCTGGGCTGGATTTTGAAACTGGGGACGGGAGGGAGGTGGGGTAGCATTGCTGGTTAAAGAGGGGATTAGCACAATTGTAAGGAAGGATATTAGCTCTGATGATGTGGAATCTGTATGGGTAGAACTGAGAAATACCAAGGGGCAGAAAACGTTAGTGGGAGTGGTATATAGACCTCCAAACAGTAATGCGGAGGTTGGGGATGGCATTAAAAGGGAAATTAGAGAAGCATGCAGTAAGGGCACAGCAGTCATCATGGGTGACTTTAATCTACATATAGATTGGGCTAACCAAATTAGTAAAAATACTGTGGAGGAGGAATTCCTAGAATGTTAACGGGATGGTTTCCTGGATCAATATGTCGAGGAACCAACCAGAGAGCAGGCCATCTTAGACTGGGTATTATGTAATGAGAAAGGATTAATTAGCAATCTTGTTGTGCGAGGCCCCTTGGGGAGGAGCAATCATAATATGATAGAATTCTCCATTAAGATGGAGAGTGAAGTAGTTGACTCAGAGACTAGGGTCCTGAATTTAAATAAAGGAAACTACAATGGTATGAGGCACAAGTTGGGTAGGATTGATTGGGGAATGTCACTCAAAGGGTTGACGGTGGATAGGCAATGGCAAACATTCAAAGACCGCATGGATGAACTACAGAATTTGTTCATCCCAGTTTGGCATAAGAATAAAACAAAAAAGGTGACTCAACCGTTGCTAACAAGGGAAGTTAGGGATAGCATAAGATCCAAGGAGAGGACATATAAATTGGCCAGAAAAAGCAGTAAACCTGAGGATTGGGTGCAGTTTAGGATTCAACAAAGGAGGACAAAGGGATTAATTAAGAAGGGGAAAATAGAATATGAGAGGAAGCTTTCAGGGAACATAAAAACTGACTGTAAAAGCTTTTATAGATATGTGAAGAGAAAAAGATTGGTGAAGTCAAGCGTAGGTCCCTTGCAGTCAGAATCAGGGGAACTTATAATGGGGAACAAAGAAATGGCAGACCAATTAAATACATATTTTGGTTCTGTCTTCACAAAGGAGGACACAAATAACCTCTCAGAGATGTCGGGGAACATACGGTCTGATGAAAGGGAGGAACTGAAAGAAATCAGTATTTGTAGGGAAATGGTGTTCGGGAAATTGGCGGGATTGAAGGCCGATAAATCCCCAGGACCTGATAATCTACATCCTAGGGTACTTAAGGAAATGGCCCTAGAAATAGTAGATGCATTGCTGATCATCTTCCAACATTCGATGGAATCTGGAACAATACCCATGGATTGGAGGGTAGCTAATGTTACCCCACTATTCAAAAAGGGTGGTAGAGAGAAAACGGGGAATTACAGACCGGTAAGCCTGACATCGGTAGTGGGGAAAATGCTAGAGTCCATTATAAAAGATGTAATAGCAGAGCACTTGAAAAACAGTGACAGGATCGGACAAAGTCAACATGGATTTACAAAAGGTAAATCGTGCTTGACTAATCTACTGGAATTTTTTGAGGATGTAACTGGTAAAATAGATAAGGGAGAACCAGTGGATGTGGTGTATTTGGACTTTCAAAAGGCTTTTGATAAGGTCCTGCATAAGAGATTAGCATGTAAAGTTAAGGCACATGGGATTGGGGGCAAGGTATTGACTTGGATAGAGAACTGGTTGGCAGACAGAAAGCAAAGAGTTGTAATAAACGGGTCTTTTTCTGAGTGGCAGGCAGTGACTAGTGGGGTACCGCAGGGATCGGTCCTTGGACCCCAGCTATTCACAATATATATTAATGATCTAGACAAGGGAACTAGATGTAACATCTCCAAGTTTGCAGACGACACAAAGCTGGGTGGGCGTGTGTGCTGTGAGGAGGATGCCGAGAAACTCCAGGATGATTTGGACAGGTTGGGTGATTGGGCAGAAGCATGGCAGATGCAATATAACGTGGATAAATGCGAGGTTATCCACTTTGGTGTCAAAAACAGGAAGGCAGATTATTATCTGAATGGCAATAGATTGGGAGAAGGGGAAGTGCAACGAGACCTGGGTGTCCTTGTGCACCAGTCGCTGAAGGTAAGCATGCAGGTGCAGCAGGCGGTTAAGAAGGCAAATGGTATGTTGGCCTTCGTAGCGAGAGGGTTTGAGTACAGGAACAAGGATGTCTTGCTGCAGTTGTACAGGGCCTTGGTGAGACCACATCTTGAGTATTGTGTGCAGTTTTGGTCGCCTTATCTGAGGAAGGAGGTTCTTGCCATGGAAGGAGTTCAGCGAAGATTAACCAGGCTGATACCTGGGATGGCAGGAATGACGTATGAGGAGAGATTGGGTCGATTGGGCTTATACTCGCTGGAGTTTAGAAGAATGAGAGGGGATCTCATTGAAACTTAGAAAATTCTGAAAGGACTGGACAGATAGGAAGGATGTTCCCGATGGTCGGGGAGTCCAGAGCCAGGGGTCACAGTCTAAGGATAAGGGGTAAGCCATTTAGGACAGAAATGAGGAGAAATTTCTTCACCCAGAGAGTGGTGAACCTGTGGAATTCTCTACCACAGAAGGCAGTAGAGGCCAATTCATTAAATATATTCAAGAAGGAGTTGGATATATTTCTTAAGGCTAAACGGATCAAGGGATATGGGGCGAAAGCAGGGACAGGGTTCTGAATTTGGATGATCAGCCATGATCGCATTGAATGGCGGAGCAGGCTAGAGGGGCCGAATGGCCTACTCCTGCTCCTATCTTCTTTGTTTCTATGTTTCTATGAATTGCAGTGAAGGTGAAGATAGTGCTGCTTTCATGTTCTTTCATGCATCAGATTCTTGCAGTTGCTTGTATTGAGTGTCTGTAGCTTGTGACCAGGGAGTCGTTTCTAAGAGGGTATGAAACTCTAACATTATGAAATATGAATGAGCACAAACATTAAGTGATTGGAAGCACTTGCCAAAGGGTTCACAAACAGCTTTAAATCTGTGTAAAGGTTTACATCTACTTTCCCTTTCAAGGCTTTGGAACAGTGCTACTTCTTTTGATGGCTTCAGCCACCTCTTGCCAGGCTCTGCGTGCCACAACCTTCATGAACTCTCTTCCATAGCAGAAAAACAGCGCATCCCTCCTTTTCTCCACTTCTTGCAATGGCTGCTCCACTGCCTCATCATCAAAGCATTATGTGACCAGTACTGCTAACTGACCTGCTGGTGGATTGAACAGTGTTCTTTTATTGCTGCCCTAAAATCTCCCTCTTTGGCACTGTTACTTTAGAAATGATTTGCTGGTGGAAATTACATCTCAGAAACCCTTCAGATTATGTGACTGTTCCATTTCTAGCATTGGAAGTGTGTGATACTGACATGGAAATAAAAATCGGGAGAGATGTAAAACGGGCTGCCGGTTCGTTCTCACTATCGCACAAAGTCAAACTCTACCCTAAGCTCACTAGGACCAGTGTTGCCATTGCTTAGACACATTTCATGTAAAAACCCTTATGGCCAACAGAGAGCGAGAGAGAGAGAGAGAGGAGACTTCTGCCCTTCAGTCTATACTGGATTGAAATTCAGATCACAGAGGCGAAAGGATGGTGTGCTAGTCTATTGTGTAACCAAGCCATCTCACCCTTCTTTTCAAGTTTTTATACCTTACTTGTGGTTACAGTTATTTTATAAATTAATAGATTGAAAAATACCAAACGATCATTGGCTGCGTACACTCTGGTTAGTTTCTGAGACAATTGTATAAACTAGAGGGCCCCGAAATTCCATATGATGAGTTGCGCCGAATTTGTGCTGATGAGTCCCGAGTTGTCCCTGCTGATGCTCTGCAGAGCTGAACACTCCAGAATTTTGTAGGTCAGCTTATCCATTGGAGGATCTATTAGCACAAATTCTGTGTAAAAGGGGAGTAATGTGGTGGAGGGTGCTTGTAAATTAAAGTGCAGCCTTTAAAAAGCTATTTCTGGCAGAATATTGCAGCAGCAGGTAAGGAGCAAAGTGTTTGGATCACTCAGTTGGCGGTCACTGGATGACTCAGAGTTCTTCTTATCCCATTTTTCAAGAATGCCCGCCAACAAGATCTGGCACTGACAGCCACTATCCCTCACTATCATATATTTTAATTAGGTGCATGTGCAACTTCCATCTGCCCATTGCCAATGTCCCTGACCCCGTTGAAGTCAGGTTAACCAAAATAGTTTGGGCAGGTGCAGGAGAAGTGTGGCTAAGCCAGCCAGAACAGATAAAGTAAAATAAAAAGGGAGGGCTGAAAGGGCAGAATGTAAATTTGCAGCTGCCACAAGGTCATCAACATTTAAAAAGCTGCTGGGTCCCACTTCCGTCAGGATCTTGACTTGGCACTTACTGTACATCTGCTTCTTGCAGCTTGCAGCATTTAAGATGTTTGACTTCATACTACCAGTTCCACCTCTTTCAGTGATGTCACCACAGAATAGGATGTGTGCAAGAAGCACCCACTCCCACTTCCTGCAGAATTTGCATCAACCAAAAAAGGGGGTGGAGAGCACATCATCATCAAGTTACATCAAGTGTACAGCACAGAAACAGGCCATTCAGCCCAACTGATCTATGCCGGCATTTATGCTCCACATGAGCCTCCTTCCACCCTACTTCATCTAACCTTATCAGCATATCCTTCTATTCCTTTCTCCCTCATGTGCTTATCTAGCTTCCCCTTAAATATATCAATGCTATTTGCCTCAACTACTCCTTGTGGTTGCGAGTTCCACATTTTTACCATTCTTTGGGTAAAAAAGTTTCTCCTGAATTCCATATTGGATTTATTAGTGACTATCTTATATTTATGACCTCTAGTTTTGGACTCCCCACAAGTGGAAACATTTTCTCTACGTCTACCCTATCAAACCCTTTCATTTTCTTAAAGACCTCTATCAGGTCACCCCCCTCAGCTTTCTCTTTTCTAGAGAAAAGAGCCCCAGCCTGTTCAGCCTGTCCTGATAAGTATATCTTCTCAGTTCTGGTACCATTTTTGTGAATTGCTTTTGCACCTTCACCAATGCCTCTGTATCCTTTTTATAATATGGAGACCAGAACTGTGCACAGAACACCAAGTGTGGTCTAACCAAGGTTCTATATAGGTTTAGCATGACTTCCCTGCTTTTCAATTCTATCCCTCTAGAAATGAACCACAGTGCTTGGTTTGCTTTTTTTAATGGCCTTATTAACTTGCGTCGTTACTTTTAGTGATTTGTGTTTCTGTATCCCTAGATCCCTCTGCTCTTTTATTCCATTCAGACACTTATTTCCTAAGGAGTATGTGGCCTCCTTATCCTTCCTACCAAAATGTATCACATCACACACTTAGCTATATTGAAATTAATTTGTCAATTACACACTCATTCTGCAAGCTTATTAATGTCGTCCTGTATTTTATCGCATTCTTCCTTTGTATTAACTACACCTCTTAATTTGATGTCATCCACAAATTTTGAAATTGTACTTCTGATTCCCGAGTCCCAATTATTCATGTAAATTGTGAACAACAGTGGTCCCAGCACCAATCCCTGTGGAACACCACTGCCCACCTTTTGCCAGTTTGAGTAGCTACCCTTAACCCCTACTCTCTTTTCTGTTTTGTAGCCAGCTTGCTATCCATTCTGCTATCTGTCCCCTGACTCCACAAGCCCTGACCATAGTCATGAGTCTACTCTACGGTACTTTGTCAAAGACCTTTAGAGAATTCAAATATATTACATCTACTACATTGCCCTTGTCTACTCTTTCTGTTACTTCTTCAAAGAATTCAAATAAGGTTGGTCAAGCATGAATTTTCCTTTTGTACTCTGTGCTGACTACTCTATTATATTTTTGGTTTCTAGATGTTTTTCTATTACATCTTTGAGTAAAAATTCCATTATCTTTCCTACCACTGACGTTAAGCTAACTGGTCTATAGTTTCCTGGACTTGTTCTATCTCCCTTTTTAAATATAGGAATAACATTAGCTGTCCGCAAGTCCTCTGGCACTATTCCCTTTACAAATGAATTGTTTTATATATATATATGCAATAGTGCCTCTCCTATCTCTTCCTTAACTTCCTTTGCAATCCATCCAGACCAGGGGTTTTATCCCCTCTAAGTTTGTTTAGTTTATCAATTATCTCCTGCCCCCTTTCTACCTTAAATGTCTTTATATCTTTTTTGATCTCTTCTTCTACTATTTCCACCTTGTTAGTTTCCCTGGTAAATACTGAGGCAAAGTAACTATTCAATATTTCTGCCATTTCACTGTCATTACCTGTGAGTTTATCTTGTGCATTCTTTCGTGGTCCTGTTGATATAATTGATTTTTCTTTTGTTATTTACGTGTCTGTAGAATACTTTACTGTTTCTTTTTATATTCCATGATAATTTAATTTTGTAGTTCCTTTTTGCTTATAGTTTTTTGGACTTCTTTCCTAACCTCTTTGTATTCCCTTTTGTCATCCTCTCCTTTATTGTCTATGTACTTAGTGTATGCAGTTTTCTTTAGTTTCAATTTTACCCTTATCTCTTTATTCCTCTATGGCGTTTTATTATTGGCTAGTTTGTTCTTGTTTTTTAGTGGAATATATTTCGCCTGAACTCTATTGATCACCATTTTAAATAATTCCCACTGCTGTTCTATCTCTTTGTCTGTCAATTTTTTTCCAGTTTACCTTCCCTAGTTCTATTCTCATCCCCATAAAATTAGCTTTTTCCAATCTATTACTTTGGTCATTGTCTTACTGATGTCTTTCTCAATCATTATTTTAAACTCTATTATGTTATGATCGCTATTGCCTAGATGTTCCTCTATGCTTACTACTCTTATCTGCTCTGTCACATTTCCCATTATTAGATCCAGTAGTGATTCCTCGCTTGTTGGGCTTCTTACGTACTGGGTAAGAGAGGAGTCCTGAACACACTGTAAAAACTCCATTCCCTTTTCCCCTTTTGCTACCTCTTCTTGCCAGTTTATTTGGGGGTAGTTGAAATCTCCCATTATTATTATTCTATGGGGTAAAAATTGAGTCGCGCCCCATTTGGGGCGCTAACCTCGCCGGGGCGCGACTTTTAGCGCCCCGAAAAAATTAGCGGCCCCGCGCCGGAACTTCAGTGGTTGCGCCCCAAGAGGGAAGCGGGGCGCAACTGGAAGCACCCCGCATCCCTCTTGGGGTGCTGCGGGTGAATATCCTGGCGCTACGTGCCGCAGCGCCACGCGCTGCGGCACGTCGCGCCGCGGTATTGCAGGCCTTCCTCCCCTTCTTAAAGGGGAGGGACCCTGCGCAGCGCGAACCGGGGCCCAGCTGGGCCCCCAGGGATCGGGAGTGCCGGCAAAAGAGCCCGGCACTCAAGAGAAGTGCCGGGCTCTTGGAGCGCAGCCGGCACTTCACGGTGGGGGGGCTTCACGGGGGCCGGGGACAGCAACGGGGGCAGGTGCTGGCAGGCGGCCAGCAACAAAAATGGCCGCCTGCCACCTCCCCTTTAAATATCGCCGCCCCGGCCGCACGTACGCCTCCCTGAACCCGTCGGACATAGCGTCTGGCGGTAAATCAGGGGGCGCGACTGAAGATCACGGCCGGGGCGCGAGCGGGGTGCTGCGCACAGCGATGACGTCATCGCCGGCGGCGCAGCGCCACAGGGCGCTACCGGCTGCCGCCGCCGCTAACCTCCCACTAAATTTTTCGGGAGGCGTGGGCGGCGCTGCGCCCGGGCGTTAGCTGCTTTACGCCCCATTAGCGCCCTCTTAAGGCGCTAACGGGAGGCGCAAGCAGCTGAATTTTTCCCCCTATGTCTTTTACTCATTTCATAGATTTGCCTCCATATTTCTTCCTCCACTTCTCTTCCACTATTAGGTGGTCTGTAGATTACCTCTATTAATGTGATCGATCCCTTCTTATCCTTTGTCTCAATCTTTATGGATTCTGTTTCTATCTCTATGTTAGGTATGTCCCTTTTTTCCATTGCCATTATGTTATCTCTAATTAGTACAGCTGCCCCATCCCCTTCTTCCTTCCCTGTCCTTTCTAAATACGTTATATCCTGCAATATTTAACTGCCAGTCCTGTTCTTTATTAAGCAATGTTTCAGCTATCCCTAATACATCTGGCTCCTCACTATGAATTATTGCCTCCAGTTCTCCTGTTTTGTTTCGGATGCTGTATACATTGCTGTACAGGCAATTTAATTTGTTTTTATTAATTGTTCCCCTCACTTTATTTTTAACAGTCATTTTATACTTATGTTCTAAAACCATATCTGTTCCCTAACCATCGCCTTTTTCTTTTATCTTCAGGTTCATGTTATTTTCACTAGATCCCTCACACCACCTTACTAATTTAAAGTCCTATCTACAGCCCTAAATGTAACTGGGTTACCCCACCTTCCACCCCTCCAATTACTCTTCTGCCTTCCCCGATAATGGTGACTTTATGTTCCCAGATGCCAAGAATTTCTAGTTCACTATTTTAATGATGGCCCGTATTTTCCGATGCCTATGAGTGTGTACGAGGTGTGTACACACCCGTAGGGACATCGGAAATGCCGGTTTCAGGCATGCGAAGCGCATGCGCTGAAAACTGGCATTTCCAATCTGTCAAGAATCCTCTTGACAGATCGCACGCCTGCCCTGGAGAAGGGCCTCTGCGGAGGGAGAGTTCCGCTTTCTGCAGAACCTCTGCCCGCTGAAATCACTTAAAAATCTTACGCCTGGTAAAAGCAGGTGTAAGGCCTGCTTTTACCAGCATAAGAGCTTAAAAAAGTTTTTTAAAATAATTTGTTTTCACTCATTTATAATTTAAAAATACTTTAAAAAATGATAAGTTTATTTTTAGCCCCGTAAAAAACTTTAATTATTTTTTTTAATTAATTTTTTGTTTAAAATATTTAATTTAATGTAATTTTAACTCATTTTAAAAACGTGATGGTTTTTTAAAAAATTATTTAATGTTTTAGTGTCTTTTTTCAGTGATCTCCATTCATACTTTTGACAGGTCTACCTGTCAAAAGTATGAAGGGAGATTCCCTTCTCCCATTGTCTCGCCTGGCCCACGTGATCCTACGGATGCTTGTGAACCGCATGCGCCCCTGGGATACGTGGGCCCTGCACATTTCGTCGTGGAGAGGCCCAGGATCGGAAATGGCCGGACCTCTGGAGCCCTCAGGTAAGAGCGTAGATTTTTTCCCGATAGGAGGCAGGAAGCCTCCTATCGGAAATTACGGGCCATTGTAATGTTGATCTCCTGTGACATTGCACATAGGGAGTCAAGGCAAAGTGCAATCTTCTGCTAAAGTACGGTTAAAGGGCGGGGGATAATTGGACCTGGCAGGTAGATGTATGAATGTATGAATAAGGTATAAATAGATACATATGTATAAAAACTATACATATTTAGTCCCCATTTTAAAATCATACATTCTGTCCTTATTTTTATAAAATGCTTTGATTTTATACTTTTATTTATTGTTAAATAGCAAAAGAGAGAAATAGAGGTGGTTGGAGCACAGGAGTTTCTCTGCAGTACAAGCTGAGGAGCTGGGAGACAAGAAACTGAGGTGCTACAGCGCCACTACTGGCTGGAGGATGTATTTACACTGTGGGAAGTTTACATAGGCAGCTTCCATTATAAATGTAAGCATAAGAATTTATAATGGAAATAAAGTTGACAAAAAAATCTAACAAAAACTTGACAACAGGAAATAAAGGTTTTGTAGAAAGGAAGTGCAGGTGAGATTATTGATGTTTTATAGATAGATAGATCAATAGAAACATGCAGTCTACTGATAATTCAAAGTTGGCACAAATAATTATCTAGTAAATTTAACCAATGTAATTAAATGTGGCAACTGGGCTTCCAAGTTTCTTATTTTCTGGTTTGTCTTGTTTGAATTTTGTCAGAATGGAAGTTTGACAAATGCTGTTCTGAGCACTGTTCCTCATTGGTGGATAAATCCTAAATCATAACACCAGGATTTGTTAGTATTAGCAACATTAAAAAATATGTAAATTAATGGGGAAATGGGTTTAAATGGGGGAATTTTAACCCCAAAGAAACGTGTGGGAGGTTAAAGTGTTAAGAATTTGAATCCTGACCCCAAACTGACTCCAACCCGCCTACTTCCGGTTTTAACGGAGGCGGGACGGGGGCAGGCAGTCAACCCGCTCTCAGGAGGTGGGTTGACACTTTAAATATTATAATGAGGTTGGAAGCCTCTGATTTAACCTGCTGTGCAGGTTAACTGTGGCCGGCCAGGGTTCCGGGGACTCGGGATTCCCGGCAACTGCAGCAAGGCGAGGACAGCCTCGGGGAGCAATCCTTGAGGGCCACCACCATCAGCTCCTACCCCATTCAAACCATCCTTGAGGTCGGGGATCGGACCCCCCCAAGATCGGGGATCGGACCCCCTACTGGGGTCGGGGATTGGACCCCCCCGGGGTCGAGGATTGGACCTCCCCTAGTGTCAGGGATCAAACCCCCCCCCCCCCCCGTCAGTCGGGGGTTGGACCCCCCCAGGATCGGACTCCTCCCCCGAGGTTGAGGATCGCACCTACATGGGTTGTGGCCTCTTGTCCAGCGCTCCCTGCCCAAATGGAAGCCAGCCTGTCAATCATGCTGATTTCCAGGTGGGTAACCTGTCCGTGACATCACACGCACGCGTCCACAACGTGCGGGGGAACCCGGACTTCCGGGTTTCCTGTGCTCTACTGAGCTACCCCGCTCCCTGTGGGTCCAAAAGTAAAAATTCTGGCCAAAGTTTGTAAACAGCTCTGAACCTCCATGATATGAAAGGATCCAGTAACATAGAATCTTAATGCCATGACCACCTTCACAACTACAGGCAGGGCCTCCTTAATGGTGCAAGTTGGGTTTAGGAGATGGCATAACTTGGTGCCTTTTTGGTTGTGTATGTGGGGAAGACAGCCCTCTTCTGACATACCCAAGTAATTATGGCTAGGTCTGAACATGCAACTCCTGAAGCGAGGATGAATGGATGTCAAATTCCTCAAATGTAATCAAGCATGTCTTTCTTGTCTCCACAGAAACTCCCTTTCTTCATCCAAATCTAGACGTGACATTCCTAAATGAATTCCCTGCCAATCACTTTGCTTGCTGCAAGTGAGATAAGCAGCTGAAAGCACGTTATTGAGACTGGAGATAAATAATGGCTCTAGGCTACAGGACACAACACGAGAGGAACCTGCAGGTGAAATCAACAGCCAAGTATGTAGCAGCAATAAGAAAAGCTGAATCTTGGAGTGTATAGCCAGCACAAATCCCACAAGCTGATAATGAGTACATACAAGGCCCTGGTATAGCCTCACCTGGAGTACTGGGGGCGATTTTCCCACTGGAGGCGAGATGGAGGCGGGTTTCAGTTTGGGTGGGTTTGAAACTCGCCTCCACTGATAGGTTTCAAAAATTTGCGATTTTCCCATGATTGGCCACTTGATTTCAGAGGTGTGGGATGCCCTTGCTCAATTAGTGTTTTGGGACTGAAACTCGCCTCTGTTGACAGCACTTTTCCAGTCTGATTTTATGGCTTCTTGCTCCCTTGGCTCATTCCACAGCATTTCTGCGTCTCCTGCACCACCTCCAACATCTTTTGAGAAACCACTATGTCCAATTCCAAAGCAAGGGCCTACCCAAGGCTCTTGGATGAGGCGCTGCAAATGTTGTTTGAGGGGGTGACAGCTAGCATGGAGATGCTCTTCCACTCATCTCGGAAGAAGAGGCCTGCCAAAGAAACCAAGGCTGTGTGGGTACATCTGGCAAGGGATATAGCCTCCAGATCTGTGTGCAGATTGGGAGACTGTTTCTGTGTATTGATGAAATGCCATCCCTGTTAGAAAGCATTAAAATGATTTGAAGCCAAAATGTTGGCGTTATGCCATCTGTTCTTTTGCCTTAGGCAGCTCCACATTGCGTTGTCAGGTTGGTGGCCTGAGTGAAAGGAGGCCAGAGAGTCATGTCCATTGTCAATGATGTCCAAGGATGGAGCCAAGGACATGTGCCAACCTATGCAAATCTGACCATGATAAGTTCATCCCTTGCATCCCGGGCAGCCATGTGCTCGCGTGTTGCCGCTGCCGCTGGTCGATACACTGGCGCTCTGACCTCCTCTTCCTCCTCCTCCTCCAGATCCTCCTCCTCCTCATCTGAGGTCCATTCAGAAAGAAAACAAATGGTTCCCATGCTGCTTGTAGATGCCTCCTTTGGGGAAGCGCTCATTGCAAGCGGAGAGAGGGTCTTCCAAGGAAGTCCCACAGTTGATGGAGTCAAGCTGTAGCACCTCCGACTTCGGAAGGCCTTCTGAAAGTGCTCAGAGACCTTTTAAAGCCAAGGTCTGGCACCTGCAATAATCCTTGCTGCAATAAACGATGTCTTGTTAGACCTGCAGCAGTGAGGAGGCCACCCACGAGTCAACCCGCCAGGTTTACCTGGCGTGGTTTAGGAGGTGCGTGGATCACGCCGAAAAGCTGGAAAGATCACGAGGGCCTCTCAAAATAGGCTTCGAGAGGCCCTTAACGAGCATTTAAGGATGTTAAATAGCACAATGGCCAGCTGGAGGCGGGAGCGTTTCCCGACCTCCAAAACCAGAACCGGCAAAATCCCACGGAGGCAGGTTGGAGGCGGGTTCTGAACCCGACCGCTTCAATCCTGATTTTCCCACCTTTCCCGCCTCCAAACCCGCCTTCTCCAACATCAGAAAATCGCCCCCACTGTGTGCAATTCTGGTCTGGTTATTGCATTACAGCAACAATATCCAGGCATTGAAAGCAATTCTAAGAAAGGGCAACCAAACTAATATCTATTTTAAGGCATTGTGCCTTGAGGAGAGGTTGAAGAGCATGGATTAATTAATCATAGAATCATAGAATCATAGAAATTTACAGCACAGAAGGAGGTCATTCGGCCCATTTTGTCCGTGCCGAATCTGGAGGAGAAGACTCAAGGGAGATATTCATGTGTTCAAGATTCTTAAGGGAACAGATAGATTCAGAAGAATTTCCTGATATCTATCCTAAAAGTACACTTCTCCAGTTTGTACCTGTGTCCCTAGTTCTACTCCCTCATTTTAATTTAAAGAAATATTCTGGGTTAACTTTTTCTAAGCGGATGAGTTTTTAACTCACACCACTACTCACCCATCGAAAATTGCCCCAGAGTTGAAATCGGCTGTACCTCTCAGACACCTTTCCAGGCTGAAAAGCACAAGTCTCTCCAATCTTTTCTCATAACTCAGAGACCTGACACTGGGGATTAGCTTGGTGCTTCTTCTCTGCATTGTTCCAGTGCCTGAATGTCTCTCCTATTTCTTGGCAACCAGAACAGGATGCATTATTCAAAATGCAGTCTGACAAGTGCTTTATAAGGTTTGATCACTCCCTCCTCTGACTTGTATTTTACTGTTTTGACTGTGTAGTTCAACATCCTATTGGCTTTGCTGATTGCTGCCCTGCATTGGTTGGACCTGTTTAGCATTGAGTCCACTAAAGCTCTTGGGTATCTTAGCTATCCCAACACCATTCATGGAGTACGTACGTTATCTATTTTTTCTTCCTATGTGTAGCACTTTACAATTCTCTGCATTAAACCTCACCTGCCATTGTTCTTCCTACTTGGATATCTTGTCCAACTCATTCTGTAATTTCTGAGCTGCAATTTTCAATTCCACTGCTTCTCCTAGCTTGCTATCAACTGCAAATTTGACCTTTTGCATTGACTTTCCGAATCCAGGTCATTTATGTAAATTAGAAGCAATACTGCTCCCAGTACTGAGACCTGAAGCACACCAGTAAGTACTTCCCCTCACTCTGACATAACTCCTCTAACATCTATTCAATGTTTCCTACCCATCAACCAGTTTTTATCTATTCCCAGGGTTTACCGTAGATTCATACATCTTTGAGTTTAATTAACAGACTTATGTATGGAACTTAGTCAAAAGCCTTTTGAGAAGTCAAGGTATACCAATTCGTAGGACTGCCCACTGTCCACTTGGATTGTCACTTCCTCAAAGAAGGCAATGGGGTTGGACAGGGAGGATCTTACCCTCTGCTTCTCTGCTGACAACCAGGATATTGTTATGGAAATAATCATCAAGATAATTGATCAAGCACTTTAACACACAGTAAGGGAAGTGACTGTAAGTGGCAAGCATACTGAGTACAGTGCATTCTTAGAAGCTGTATCTAGTTCCTCTCACATTGGTAGACCTGGTAAGGTCATCAAACATTTTGCTGCACTGCATTGCTATACATGTGGTTGTAGCAATGGCCACCTCCTTCCATCGCTTCTGGCTGTTCTCTTTTGAGGCTTGCATTGCTCAGATCCATACCTCTGCTGTCTAACTTCTGAGAGATGCACTTCAGCTGCTGACTGCTCTCTAAAAAGGATAGATCAGAGTGCTTTCTAAATGGTGAAAAGCTAGAAGCAGTGGAGGTCCAAAGAGGCTTGGGAGTCCAGGTACATAAATGACATGGACAGGTAAATAAAAAATCAAAAAGGCTAATGGAATGCAGGCCTTTATATAGAGGACTAGAATACCAGGGGTTAGAAGTCATGCTATAGTTATACAAAGCCCTAGTTAGACCACACCTGGAGTACTGTGTTCAGTTCTGGGCATCACACCTTAGGAAGGATATATTGGCCTTGGAGGGAGGGCAGCGTAGATTTATCAGAATGATACTCGGACTCCAAGGGTTAAATTACGAGGAGAGATTATACAAACTAAGTTTGTATTCCCTGGAATTTAGAAAATAAAGGGGCGATCTGATTGAAGTTTTTAAGATATTAAGGGGAAGTGATAGGATAGATAGAGAGAAACTATTTCTGCTGGTTGGGGATTCTAGGACTAGGGGGCATAGTCTAAAAATTAGAGCCAGACCTTTCAGGAGTGAAATTATGAAACACTTCTACACGGGTGGTAGAAGTTTGGAACTCTCTTCCGCAAACAGCTAGATCAATTGTTAATTTTAAATCTGAGATTGATAGATTTTTGTTTATCAAAGGTATTAAGGGATATGGGGCAAAGGCGGGTATATGGAGTTAGGTCGCAGATCAGCCATGAGCTCATTGAATGGCAGAACAGGCTTGAAGTGCTAAATGGCCTACCCCAGTTCCTATATTCCTATAATTACCACCCATCCGAATTCCATGCAGTCATTCAGGAGCAATGTTAAGAATAACTAAAATAAGTTCCAAATGTCACACTGAAAATATAAAGTTTTTTTATTTAAAAAAAAATTGTGTCTTATCCTCGGCAGAGCAAACATGTATGTTCCACTGAATCAAATGCATTACTAATAATTGGAGAAAACCTTGAGCCCAAGCTTCACTGACAGTCAAAAGCATTGGGGGCTAAATTGGATAAGGCCCAAAAACGGGCACGGGAATCCCATTGAAAATAGTGCAGGCAGCATGGGTAATTCGTGCTGCCTGCTCATTACTATGATGGCAGCACTGAGCCCAGCGCTAAATGCGCTGCTGGTTGTCTCAGTGCTCAACAGGGGGGCCAATATCATGTGGAGTGTGCTCTCTATTTAAAGGTTGCCTGCAGAGTGAAAGGCTGTCAACCCTTCTTAAAGGGGAGGTGTTTTGTTACAGAGTACCTCTTTGTGACTGGAGCTGGAGCTATGTCTCAACAGGGGAGAGAAAGGGCACCTTCATTCTCCAGTGCAGCACTGGAGGCCTTGGTGCAGCGGGTCTACAGGAGGAGACAGGTCCTCTACCTGCAGGGGGACAGGAGGCCTTCCAGACACACTGTGCGAAGGCAGTGAGAGGAGATTACAAAAGCCGTCACTGCCAACAGTGTTGCGTGAATGCATCTTCAAATGCCGTATCCCACCAACTGCACGACTAGCCTCACACACTGCTCAATGCACCACACCCCCATCACTCACCTACCAACAATCTCTAGCAATCACCACTCATACCTCATAATCATAGCTTCACCTCACCTTCGCACACTTACCACTGCTGCAAGCCTCACACCCACATCTCACACCTTGCACGCAATGCTAGCTATTCAATCATGACAGGCACATCATCCAAACACATTACACCACACTCACTGACACACTTCCCTTTCTCTTGCAGGCCAAGGTGGCTCACAACTGATGCGAGCAGGAACAAACAGGCGGGGGGCAAGCACGGCTGCAGAACCTGATCCAGCTGGAGGAGACTGTGCTGGAGATCATTGGAGGGGCCGTCACTGAGGCCGTGGTGATTGGCAAGGCTGAAAGCATTGATGATGATGACGGTATGCTCATACCGAATCCTTCTTCTCACATCCCACTTCCCCCTCATGGCACAATCTCTTCTCACTTACAAGCTGCTGAGGCTGTAAGCATGCACATCTTACTTCACCCCCCTCCCCTCACCACTACCCGACCCTGGTGCCTTTCTCCTTTCAGATACCCAAGCACTGCCAGCAGCCCAGCCTGTGCAGCAAGAAGTAAAGGACAAGAGTGATGGAGAAGAAGAGGCACCGTCACTCGATCTGACACTCCCAGGCACCAGCTCAGAAAATGGCATTGCGTGAACTTTAGAGTGGAGTAAAGAGGCAGGATCTGAGCATGGTGAGTCACTGGGCACAAGTGGGCTGCAGCCAGGCCAGGGGGAAAGGATAGCACAGATGCCAGCTCACTGGAGGGTGAGTTCGAACATGGGTTCTGCTGAACAGGACTCAGAAGAGGACTTCGATGGGGCGGCCTTCAGAAGAAGGGTGATGGGTGTGTACACAGAAATGCTTGGTGCAATGGAAGCCTGCCAGAGAGACTCTTGTCATTGTCAAGAAGCATGGAGGAGTCCGGCTCCAACATTGCACGGGGCTTTGTATGGAGCTTGATTTCCAGGATAGAAATGATGGGCAACTCCATGAGAGCACTTGTGGACCCAACCATGATGCTGGGTGTGATGGGCGATGTCTCAGCTTCCATTGCCGCACAAGTGGAAGTGACCCAACATCTGAGTGCTGCAGTGGAAACTCAGACTTCTGCCATCGTGGCTGGGTTTACGAGTGTGGAAAGGGGCTTGCAGGCATTCACAGCAGTCCAGCAATCTGTCCTCCAACAGATGGCTAGGATTGCTGAGGCGCCGTCCCAGGGGGAGTGGCAGTGGCTCCGTGGAGCACGAACCTGCTGTCCTCTCAGAATGACAACATTCGTACTCCCACCACTGCCACTCTGCCAGTGCCATTGCAGTTGTCTGTCAGCCAGCCAGCCCAGACTGCTGCTGCACATGTTGCACATGCACATGAGGTCGTCCTGCAAGGACATCTGCTGTGTCCTCTATGGAAAGTCAGCAACCTTCCACCAGCCATGCTGCAGCCACTGGGATAGCACTGCGTAGGAGCACTAGAATGAGCAAAGGAACACGAAAGACAGACCTTATGGGAATGCACAAGGATGATTAGTTGACTTTGTAATATAATACTGGAATTAATCATTTATAAATTATGTTGGAATTTTTATTTTGTGGTGGCTTTCTTTTCAGCATTGAGCCCAAGCGGACGCTGTGATGTTCCACGACAGAGGGATGGTAAGGTGAGGAAGTGGTGAGCAACGGGGATCTGGGGTTTCATTCGGGGGAACCGGAGTCCGATGATGCGCTCACGGACAGCCCGCCTGGAATGGGGATTTGTAGGCTGCCTCCTGCACCTCCTCCTGAGGTGGTCGCGGAACCCGTGGTGGAAAGGGCTGCGCCCTCATGATGGCCAAGTTGTGGAGGATGCAGCAAACTACCGCGAATTGGGGCACCCACTCCGGTGAGTACTGGAGAGCTCCTCCCGAGCTGTCAAGCCAGCGGAACCATTGCTTGAGCACCCCGATGGTCTGCTCATGAGGTTCCTCATGGCTGTCAGTATATGATTGTTGGCCATGAGTGGTGGGGGTGCAGAGGGAAGTCATCAGCCAGGTGGAGAGCGGATAGCCCTTGTCTCCGAGCAGCCACCCTCGGGTTCGATGTCGTGGCTGGAAGATTGCTGGCACAGCGGACTAGCGCAGGATGTAGGCATTATGACTGTTGCCAGGATACCGGGCATTCACCATCATGGGAGCAAGTGATGTAGTCAGAGGCCTTCCAGTAGGAGCCAACGCCTTCCCGACGTCCAGCAGCACTCCCTGCACACTCTAACAACTTTGAAAATGTCTTTCAGCAAGTCAGTATTGATGTAAACTCTGCAAGAGCCAGAAAAGAGAAAAAAATCAACTTACCTGCAAGTTGGATATATCCCTTTAAATAGGACTGGTGGGGGGTCCCTCATTCAGCTGTGTTATTTAAAGGGATACATCAAACTTGCAGGTACTGCCGGCGTACGCACGTCCTGCCTGTGCTATTGCCCTCACCAAGATGGTGACCAGCATGGGCCGTGCCGGAAGTGGGCAGAAGTGAGGCGGCCGCCATTTTTTTCCCGAAACTGTCCTTAACTGCCGGCGTGAAGGTGCTGAATTTCGTGGTGATTATTTCAGCCATAAAATTCCTCATTCACACAAATAATGAATTTAAACACCGCAATTGTTAAATATGACTAATTCAAAAACACAACGGCCCGTATTTTCCGATCGGAGGCCTCCCGCGGGCCCACATATCCCAGAGGCGCAGGTAGTTCGCAGCGTTCCTGGGATCACGTGGGCCATGGGGAGCCAATCAAAGAAGGGAATCTCCCTTCATCCACTTGGCAGGAAGACCTGTCAAATATATGAATGGAGATCACCCCAAAAACATGGTAAAACTTTAAATAAATTTTTTTAAAAATCACATTTTTAAAATGACTTGAAATTACAATAAATTAAGTATTTTAAACAAAAATTTAATTTTTTGAAAAAAATATTAAAGTTTTTTACGGGGCTACAAATAAACTTACCTTTTTAAAAGTATTTTTAAATGATAAATCAGTGAAAATATTTTTTAAAAACTTTTTTCAACTCTTATCCTGGTAAAAAAGTGAGAAGTCGCACAACACCAAGTTATAGTCCAACAGTTTTATTTGAAAACACCTGACGAAGGGGCAGCAGCTCCGAAAGCTTGTGATTTCAAATAAAACTGTTGGACTATAACTTGGTGTTGTGCGACTTCTCACTTTTGTCCACCCCAGTCCAACACCGGCATCTCCGCATCATATCCTGGTAAAAGCAGGCCTTATGCCTGCTTTTACCAGGCGTAAGAATTGTAAGGGTTTTCTGCGGGCGGAGGGTCTCCAAAAAGCGGAACTATCCGCCCGCAGAGGCCCTTCTCTGGGGCAGCCGGAGGATCTGTCAAGACCATTCTTGTCAGGTCGGAAATGCCGGTTTTCAGCGCATGCGCTGTGCATGCCTGAAACCGCCATTTCCGATGTCCCTACGGGTGGGTACATAGCGCGTACACACCCGTAGGGATCGGAATATCTGGGCCAATAACTTGCATTTGTATAACACTGACGTCAGTCCTGCCAATGCCTTGTGGGAGGCATTGCTGGAATACTTAAATAAGGCCTGGCAGTTAAAATGGCCTGGGCCTCTTGCTGATATCATAGGATTACATAGGATTATATAGGATACAGAAACAGGCCATTCAGCCCACCAGTCCATGCCGGCGTTTATGCTCCACTCGAGCTTCCTCCTGTCTTTCCTCATCTAAATCTATCAGCATAACCCTCTATTCCCTTCTTCCTCATATGCATGTCTAACCTACCCTTAAATGCATCTATATTATTCGTTTCAACCACTCCCTGTGGTAGCGAGTTCCACATTCTCACCACTCTTTGGGCAAAGAAGTTTCTTCTGAATTCCCTATTGGATTTCTTGGTGACTATCTTATATTGATGGCCTCTAGTTATGCTCTTCCCTACAAGTGGAAACATTCTCTCTGTATCCACTCTATCAACATTTTTCATAATTTTAAAGACCTCTATTAGGTTACTCCTCAGCCTTCTTTTTTCAAGAGAAAAGAGACCCAGCCTGTTTATCCTTTCCTGATATGTATACCCTCGCATTTCTGGTATCATCCTTGTAAATCTTCTCTGCACCCTCTCCAGTGCCTCTATATCCTTTTTATAATATGGCGACCAGAACTGTACGCAGTACTCTAAGGGTGGTCTAACCAAGGTTCGATACAAGTTTAGCATAACTTCCCTACTTTTCAATTCTATACCTCTAGAAATAAACCCTAGTGCTTGGTTTGCTTTTTTTTATGGCCTTGCTAACCTGTGTCGCAACTTTAAGTGATCTGTGTATTTGTACTCCTAGATCCCTTAATTTCTCTACCCCACCTAGACTCGCACTCTCCAAGTGATAAGTGACCCCCCTATTCTTCCTACCAAAATGTAATACCTCACATTTATCTGTGTTGAACTTCATTTGCCAATTATATGCCCATTCTGCAAGTTTATTCATGTCCTCCTGTAATTTGTTGTAGTCCTCCTCAGTATTGACTACCCCCCCCCAATTTGGTGTCATCCGCAAATTTAGAAATTGTGTTTTTGATTCCAAAGTCTAAATCATTAATGTAAATTGTGAACAGCAGTGGTCCCAGCACTGATCCTTGTGGAACATTACTACCCACCTTCTGCCACTGTGAATAGCTACCTTTTACTCCTACTCTCTGCTTTCTGTCCTGAAGCCAGCCAGCAATCCATTCTGCTACTTGTCCCCTGACTCCGCATTCTCTGACCTTGTTCATCAGTCTATTATGTGGTACCTTATCGAAGGCCTTTTGAAAATCCAGATAAATTACATCTACTGCATTACCCTTGTCTACTCTCTCTGTTACCGCTTCAAAATTTCAATGAGGTTGGACAAGCAAGACTTTCCCTTTTGAAATCCATGTTGACTATTCATTATTATATTTTTGGTTTCTAGATGTTCTTCTATTTTCTCCTTTAGAAGGGATACCACCGATGTTAAGCTGACTGGTCTATAATTCCCTGGACATGTTCTATCCCCCTTCTTAAATATCGGTATTACGTTAGCTATCCAGCAGTCCTCTGGCACTACACCTTTTTCTAATGAATTATTAAGTATGTGTAGTAATGCCTCTGCTATCTCTTCCCTAGATTCTTTTAAAATGCGTGGATGCAATTCATCCGGACCAGGGGTTTTATCCTCTTTGAGTTTGATTAGTTTATTTAATATATCCTCTTTTTATTTTAAATGCACTTATCCATTATTAATCTCATCATCCAATGTCATGTCCACCTGTTCTATCTCCCTGGTAAATACTGAAGCAAAATAATTATTTAATATTTCTGCCATCTCTCTATCGTTACCTGTGGTATTATCCTGTCTATCCCTTATTGGCCCTATTCCCACCCCAACCTTCCTTTTTTATTGATGTGCCTATAAAATATTTTACTATTTTGTTTTATGTTCCTTGATAATTTAATTTCATAGTTCCTCTTTGCCTCCCTAATTGTTTTTTTGACTTATCTCCTAATCTTTTCGTATTCTCCCTTATCATGCACTCCCCTGCTGTCTATGTACTTAATGTATGCCTCTTTCCTTACCCTCAATGGAGTCTCATTATTGTTTAGTTTGTTCTTTCTTTTTAGCGGAATATATTTTTCCTGCACTCTGTTGAACACCATTTTAAATGTTTCCCATTGCTGTTCTACATCGTTGTTTGCCAATATTGTTGCCCATTTTTTTTCCCCAAGTTCTATTTTCAGCCCTTCAAAATCAGCTTTTCTCCAATCTATTAACCTAGTTTTCATCATACTTATGTCCTTCTCAATTATCATCTTAAAGCGTATTATATTATGGTCACTATTGCCAATATGTTCCCTTACTTTTACTTCTCGTTTCTGCTCTGGTTCATTCCCCATTACTGGATCCAATAGCGAATCCTCCCTTGTTGGGTTTTTTACATATTGGGTTAGAAAGGAGTCCTGTACACATTGTAGGAACTCCATTCCCTTATCCCCTTTACCTACCTCTTCCGTCCAATTAATATCGGGGTAGTTGAAATTCCCCATGATTATTATTCTATGTTTTTTACTCATTTCCCTAATTTGTCTGCATCCTTGTATGGGTTTCCCTCCTGCCGTTCTTGAACGCGCACCCCAGGAAATATCGAGGCCATGGTGTGGAGAAACCCCCATCTTAGTTTCTTGTTGAATAAAAAATTTTGTTTGTGGAGAGGTTCATGATCTAGGTTCTCCTGTCTCCTGGCCAAAGGAAAAATTAGAGTGGAATAGTTGAAGGAAGAAATGTGCTGAGAGGCAGTAGATCCAAACCAATATTTCACATAGTCAGATTACCGATAGTTTTCAAAATAAAAATCCTCTAATTTTTAGTAGGTGAGGTACACACAGAGTTAAACAGAGCTTAGCTCTTGTTAAAATGTTTACATTTTTTGAACTGTTGTCAAAGTTTGTTCAGATTGCTAACTGAAGATAGCATAAAACATGAAGATAGCTCTGCCAAGACACAATTCAATTACATGGGGGTGGAGGGGGGAGGGGGGGGGGGGGGGGGGTGGGAGGAGGCGGGGTGTGTTCATGTTGGAAACTACCTCCATAAGTACATGTTCCACGCATTTTTCTCCCAGACATTATTTCTTAAGGCTAAAGGGATCAAGGGATATGGGGAGAAAGCAGGGACAGGGTACTGAATTTGGATGATCAGCCATGATCTCATTAAATGGCGGAGCAGGCTCGAGGGGCAGAATGGCCTACTCCTGCTCCTATCTTCTATGCTTCTATGCATTTTTCTCCCAGACATTATTAGTGAAAAAAATCCTGGAAAAGAAGGAAAAGGTGTAAATATTCAAAAATTAGTAAAATTGACAGACTTTGAGCAAATTTCAATTTATTTATCTTTCTATCCACGTAATACTCTTTTCTATAGTATCCTCCACTTTTGGTGAGGTGGCTGTCCACGTCTCTAATAAATTAGCAGCCGCTGCTGTGACCCTGATGCAACTTGTGTTGGCTGCAAAAATGACTGTCTGTGCTGCCCTGGTAGCAACAGAACCTTAGCGAATGCGGAGTGCGTTACTTAGCTCTAATTAAATTTCCTTTACAGCCATAATAACTGGCATCAAAGTGACTGCGGTTACTAAGCCAGATGTGAAGCAGGGAGGATTTGGAGTTGTCATGGAAGGTAGATGAAAAAAAAGCCTTTACAAACTGTGCTGTTACTACACTGGTGGCTGCAGTGCTGGCTCCTGCCTCAATTTTTCAGCCTCCTTCCACACTAGAATAGGAACCAACTACATTGCCAGACAAAGTGCTGCCCACACATGTATCAAGCAGGTGACTGATGCGCTGGTCAGCATGGCCAGCACTTTCATCTCCTTTTACAGCAAATAGCATCCAAACATAAGAATGGGATAGGAAAGTCCTGAACTTGGGGAGGCCTGTGCATACACCTTCTCCTACTTTCGCCATGCTCATATATGCAGCGATGCTGTTACAATTCAGGCTCACTCTTGATTCCTTTCACTTGTGCTCATCATGAAGGTCAGCATAATGACAGAACTTTGAACTATTTCTTCCAGACTTGGAAGAGCAACTTTCTAACACTGCCTGTCAGTCAAATCAGGTTTTCAAAAATGCAGACTGCCTCTCAGACTCCTTTATACAATTTTCATACCTCTTGAACAAAGCAAAACTGCCACAAAGGGTGGAAGCCCTCCTTGTATTGGGCCAACCATCACAGGTCACAGATTAGTTGTTTCTAAAGGGACAGCAGGCATGTTTGCAGTTAGCTTTCCAGAGGCCTGGGGAAATCACAAATGCAATAGGAACTAACAGGAGTAGGCCATTCAGCCCCTCCAGCTTGTTCCGCCATTCAATGAGATCATGGCTGATCTGTATCCTAACTCCATCCACCTGCCTTGGCTCTGTATCCCTTTATACCCTTGGCTAGCAAAAATCTATCGATCTCAGATTTAAAATTATTAATTGAGCTAGGATCTACTGTAAGTATGGACAATTGACCAATATCATAACTGATCAATATCAATCAATTCTATCACCTGGTGGGTTTGCATTTTCTAACCCTGGTTAAGCAATCAACATAAACAGAGGTGAGTGAGCTCCCTTTCAAGCAGGTACTCCCACCTTCCCTCAATTCAGAGAAATTTCAGGTGATTTTACATTATTCTTAAAGAGTTACTTTGCTGCCTGTTCTCAAAGTGTACAGCTCATCCACCTGGCGGCAACCCCAATATAAACTTGGCAGATTCACTAACATTGCCCATTTAGATTCATTAAAGCAAAATGAATCTCCCAGCAGCTGGTCTTAGTGAATCTGGCAAATCTACATTTAAGTTGCTGCTGGGTATGTGAGAGCCACATGCTGGAACCAGTATCGCAGGCACCTCTGTAAGACCAATATAAAAGTAACTAAAGGCAGCAAAAATATCTCTCCCAGAAAGCAGTCACAGCAGCTATTTTAAAAATTGCTACAATATTGGCAAAGGTACAACTTCCTATAAATTATGTAATATAGAGATTATTATGATCTGAAACATGGCAGATCCTCTGGCCCACCACAGAGGCCTACTCCAAGGGAATATAGGGCTTGTCATTTCTGAGCCCTCCTCTAGTTTCCTATTTCCTTGTTTCATGTGCTGTTTTGTCATGCAAACACAGAAATAGCCTTGAGATGTTGTAAAGTGAAAAAGCACATGTACAGTGACAGATATATGCCCAACTTGCAGCCTACCCTGGGCATCAAGTTAGTGACCAGGCATCCTGCAGCTAGGTTGTATTACCAATGATTTCATGTGTAAAGCTCTTTGAAGATATGTGTCTGAAGTCTTTCAATTGTAAGTTGCAGCTTGAATGTGTGCCTTGCTGGAGTTTGGATATGCATGAAATGCAGTGAAAAAAGTGTATGGTTGTGTGAGGGTTAGGCATGGGCTAGTAGTGAATGCACTGTGGCATACACACTTGGAGCATCTACCTGGTAAATGATACCTTTCAGTAGTCTTACTGTGGCAGCCGCCTTAAAGCATGCCATGTTTTTCTGCATCAGTCCTCAAGTTGTATGGGTAGCATATGAAGCATTGAGCCTGGCTGCTGCCTTTTTCCAGCCATGCTCCATTACTGTCCTCTGGATAGGGTGCCCTAGTGAGCCAAGAAAGGCAACCTTCCTCATAAATAATTCATACAGCAGCACTTCATCTTTGCCAGGTATCAAAAGAGGTTTGGGTGCTTTATTGCTTCATCACTTGTCCACAGAATCTGCTCCCTGCCGCTCCATTTATTTTGCATTCCCTTGGTTTTTGCCAGTAACTTCACTCTTTGGAAATGTTGCAAAATATATTTTAAATATTTGCAGCCCCTCAAACAGCCAAAACAATTTGCAGCCGGTCACCTTTAAATTTCCGGTAAAATTTTCAAAGCTGCAAATGCTATTTTCTGCAGGATTGGTCTGTGTGTGAGAAGTTACAGGGTAGTTTCTGAAAGTGGTAGTACCTAAATAATGCAACATGTAATTGATAAATTGATATACAACACCAGAGCATGTGCAGGAATGGGTAGTAATCGCTACTGGTATGAACCATTACACCTGTGGGAAAAACAGATGCCTGGAAACCCTAACTGGAGTTGGCCTTTCAAAGATACGGTGGCTGGGGGGCAGTGGGAGAAGGTGGTGGTGGTGGTGGGTGGTGGGGGGGCGGTGGGAGAAGGTGGTGGGCGGTGGGGGGGGCAGTGGGAGAAGGTGGTGGTGGTGGTAGGTGGGGAGGGGGCGGGGGGAGAAGGTGGTGGTGGTGGTAGGTGGGGAGGGGGCGGGGGGAGAAGGTGGTGGTGGTGGTAGGCGGGGAGGGGGCGGGGGGAGAAGGTGGTGGTGGTGGGGGGTCGGTGGGAGAAGGTGGTGGTGGTGGGGGGCGGGGTGGGGGGGCGGTGGGAGAAGGTGGTGGTGGGCGGTGGGAGAAGGTGGTGGTGGTGGTAGGCGGGGAGGGGGCGGGGGGAGAAGGTGGTGGTGGTGGTGGGCGGTGGGAGAAGGTGGTGGTGGTGGTGGGCGGTGGGGGTGCGGTGGGAGAAGGTGGTGGTGGTGGTGGGCGGTGGGAGAAGGTGGTGGTGGTGGTGGGCGGTGGGAGAAGGTGGTGGTGGTGGGGGGCGGGGTGGGGGGCGGTGGGAGAAGGTGGTGGTGGGCGGTGGGGGGGCGGTGGGAGAAGGTGGTGGTGGTGGGGGGCGGGGTGGGGGGGCGGTGGGAGAAGGTGGTGGTGGGCGGTGGGGGGGCGGTGGGAGAAGGTGGTGGTGGTGGAGGGGGTCGGTGGGAGAAGGTGGTGGTGGTGGTAGGCGGGGAGGGGGCGGGGGGAGAAGGTGGTGGTGGTGGGGGGGTCGGTGGGTGAAGGTGGTGGTGGTGGGGGGCGGGGTGGGGGTGCGGTGGGAGAAGGTGGTGGTGGTGGTAGGTGGGGAGGGGGCGGTGGGAGATGGTGGTGGTGGGGGGGCGGTGGGAGAAGGTGGTGGTGGGGGGGGCGGTGGGAGAAGGTGGTGGTGGTGGGGGGCGGGGTGGGGGGGCGGTGGGAGAAGGTGGTGGTGGTGGGCGGTGGGAGAAGGTGGTGGTGGTGGTGGGGGGTCGGTGGGAGAAGGTGGTGGTGGGGGGCGGGGAGGGGGCGGGGGGAGAAGGTGGTGGTGGTGGGGGGCGGGGTGGGGGGGCGGTGGGAGAAGGTGGTGGTGGGCGGTGGGGGGGGGCGGTGGGAGAAGGTGGTGGTGGGCGGTGGGGGGGGGCGGTGGGAGAAGGTGGTGGTGGGAGAAGGTGGTGGTGGTGGGCGGTGGGGGTGCGGTGGGAGAAGGTGGTGGTGGGCGGTGGGGGGGCAGTGGGAGAAGGTGGTGGTGGTGGTGGGGGTCGGTGGGAGAAGGTGGTGGTGGTGGTGGGCGGGGAGGGGGCGGGGGGAGAAGGTGGTGGTGGTGGGGGTCGGTGGGAGAAGGTGGTGGTGGTGGGGGGCGGGGAGGGGGCGGGGGGAGAAGGTGGTGGTGGTGGGGGGCGGGGTGGGGGGGCGGTGGGAGAAGGTGGTGGGTGGGGCGGTGGGGGGGGCGGTGGGAGAAGGTGGTGGTGGTGGTGGGCGGGCAGGGGCGGGGGGGAGAAGGTGGTGGTGGTGGTGGGCGGTGGGAGAAGGTGGTGGTGGGGGGGCGGTGGGAGAAGGTGGTGGTGGGCGGTGGGGAGGGCGGTGGAGAAGGTGGTGGTGGTGGGCGGGGAGGGGGCGGGGGGAGAAGGTGCTGGTGGTGGGGGGCGGGGTGGGGGGGCGGTGGGAGAAGGTGGTGGTGGTGGGGGGTCGGTGGGAGAAGGTGGTGGTGGTGGGGGGCGGGGTGGGGGGGCGGTGGGAGAAGGTGGTGGTGGGCGGTGGGAGAAGGTGGTGGTGGTGGTGGTAGGCGGGGAGGGGGCGGGGGGAGAAGGTGGTGGTGGTGGGGGGTCGGTGGGAGAAGCTGGTGGTGGTGGGGGGCGGGGTGGGGGTGCGGTGGGAGAAGGTGGTGGTGGTGATGGCCGGTGGGAGAAGGTGGTGGTGGTGGTAGGTGGGGAGGGGGCGGTGGGAGAAGGTGGTGGTGGTGGGCGGTGGGAGAAGGTGGTGGTGGTGGGCGGTGGGAGAAGGTGGTGGTGGTGGGGGGTCGGTGGGAGAAGGTGGTGGTGGGGGGCGGGGAGGGGGCGGGGGGAGAAGGTGGTGGTGGTGGGGGGCGGGGTGGGGGGGCGGTGGGAGAAGGTGGTGGTGGTGGGCGGTGGGGGTGCGGTGGGAGAAGGTGGTGGTGGGCGGTGGGGGGGCGGTGGGAGAAGGTGGTGGTGGTGGTGGGGGTCGGTGGGAGAAGGTGGTGGTGGTGGTGGGGCGGGGAGGGGGCGGGGGGAGAAGGTGGCGGTGGTGGTGGGGGTCGGTGGGAGAAGGTGGTGGTGGTGGGGGGGCGGGGAGGGGGCGGGGGGAGAAGGTGGTGGTGGTGGGGGGCGGGGGTGGGGGGGGCGGTGGGAGAAGGTGGTGGTGGGCGGTGGGGGGGCGGTGGGAGAAGGTGGTGGTGGTGGGGGGCGGGGTGGGGGGGCGGTGGGAGAAGGTGGTGGTGGGCGGTGGGGGGGCGGTGGGAGAAGGTGGTGGTGGGAGAAGGTGGTGGTGGTGGGCGGGGAGAGGGCGGGGGGAGAAGGTGGATGGTGGTGGTGGGCGGGGAGAGGGCGGGGGGAGAAGGTGGTGGTGGGGGGGGCGGTGGGAGAAGGTGGTGGTGGTGGGGGGGTCGGTGGGAGAAGGTGGTGGTGGTGGGGGGTCGGTGGGAGAAGGTGGTGGTGGTGGGCGGTGGGAGAAGGTGGTGGTGGGGGGCGGGGAGGGGGCGGGGGGAGAAGGTGGTGGTGGTGGGGGGCGGGGTGGGGGGCGGTGGGAGAAGGTGGTGGTGGGCGGTGGGGGGGGCGGTGGGAGAAGGTGGTGGTGGGCGGTGGGGGGGGGCGGTGGGAGAAGGTGGTGGTGGGAGAAGGTGGTGGTGGTGGGCGGTGGGGGTGCGGTGGGAGAAGGTGGTGGTGGGCGGTGGGGGGGCAGTGGGAGAAGGTGGTGGTGGTGGTGGGGGTCGGTGGGAGAAGGTGGTGGTGGTGGTGGGCGGGGAGGGGGCGGGGGGAGAAGGTGGTGGTGGTGGGGGGCGGGGTGGGGGGGCGGTGGGAGAAGGTGGTGGTGGGCGGTGGGGGGGCGGTGGGAGAAGGTGGTGGTGGTGGTGGGCGGGCAGGGGGCGGGGGGAGAAGGTGGTGGTGGTGGGGGGTCGGTGGGAGAAGGTGGTGGTGGTGGGCGGTGGGAGAAGGTGGTGGTGGGGGGCGGGGAGGGGGCGGGGGGAGAAGGTGGTGGTGGTGGGGGGCGGGGTGGGGGGGCGGTGGGAGAAGGTGGTGGTGGGCGGTGGGGGGGGGCGGTGGGAGAAGGTGGTGGTGGACGGTGGGGGGGGCGGTGGGAGAAGGTGGTGGTGGGAGAAGGTGGTGGTGGTGGGTGGTGGGGGTGCGGTGGGAGAAGGTGGTGGTGGGCGGTGGGGGGGCAGTGGGAGAAGGTGGTGGTGGTGGTGGGGGTCGGTGGGAGAAGGTGGTGGTGGTGGTGGGCGGGGAGGGGGCGGGGGGAGAAGGTGGTGGTGGTGGGGGGCGGGGTGGGGGGGCGGTGGGAGAAGGTGGTGGTGGGCGGTGGGGAGGGCGGTGGGAGAAGGTGGTGGTGGGAGAAGGTGGTGGTGGTGGGCGGGGAGGGGGCGGGGGGAGAAGGTGGTGGTGGGTGGTGGGAGAAGGTGGTGGTGGTGGTGGTGGGCGGTGGGGGGGCGGTGGGAGAAGGTGGTGGTGGGCGGTGGGGAGGCGGGGGGGGGTGGTTGGGTGGCGGTGCGTGTCTATCACCCACAAATAGGTATGTGTTATTGTTGTAGTGGTGCCTGAAAAGAGAATAGTTGGTCTACTCACTCTTCAAAAGCCTGTAGGGCTAATGCCACATCAATGGTATTACTATCACTGAGAGTACGATGTCGGCCATGTTTTATTTTAACTTGTGCGATCTCAGCTGATGAAATAAGCACTTTGTACCACAGGAGGCTGGATGTGCAGAGGTGAAACCATCCACACAGAATCACTGCCACTTTTACAGAGCCCTTAATTCCAGTCTGCATCTTTATAGCAAATAGGTGCGGTGCACAAAAATATATGAATGCTGATAAATTACATACCTTTCAACTTAGGCCCTAGATATAAAAATACTATGAGGCAAACAAAGAAAAATGAAGACAAATACTGTCAATTAGTTATGAGTATTAAATGCTTAAAAGAAAATGCTAAGACAGATTTATGTTACAATATTATGGGTAATTTAATTTAAAAGGTTCAATAAATAACACATGGATTTTCCTGCTCCCTGCCAATGCTTCTAAAGTTAGGGCTATTTTTATCTCTCTAATAGGAAGAGTGGCGTTGCACTAATATAGAATTTTCTGTGAGATAAGCATCCATAGTCCTAGTTTTAGTGATCGAATTCCCATATGCTAACCACAGATCTTTATTTTTAGCTGACAGAAGATATTCCTGTTATAGTTTACACAGTGTTGTGGAATACAATTAGTGCAAATTGTTGACATTTGAAACATGCCATGGTCTGAAAAGAAAATGGAAATCTTCTTTTGCGTTATTTCAAAAAGTGGTTTGGAAATGCTGTTGCAGTTCAGAAAGGGTTAGTTAAGCTGTTCATCTTTGGAGTTTACTGTTTTGTCTTTGATAGCTACTTGGATATTATTAAGAGTACAACACTTCTTTTCACATGTCATAGTTTCATGTACATATTGACTAAGTTGAAAAGTTTAAAGGAGCGCCAGAGTTTGTATTTCAGGTATTTTGGAGGGCTGTGGATTGTTTCCCTACATCACAACTGTGACTACACCTCAAAAGTGCTTAATTGACTGTGAAGGGCTTTGGGGAATCCAGAATAAGAGGGCATAATCTCAAAATTAGAGCGAGGCCATTTAGGAGTGAAATCATTAGCACGCCACCGGTGAGCTGTTGGCACCAAGTGGAAGCCTTGAACAGGCCCCCGTCCCCAGCGATCCTGTTGGCAGGTCAGGCCCAGGTGGGGTATGGGGAGTGGTTTGGAAGCGATCCTGGAGGCAGGGGTCTCGAACAGGCTGGCAGTGGACCACAGTTTTTTTGGGAACTCAGGAGGAATTCCGCAGCTCCTTGTGGTCCTACCAAAAAAACTGAAAGCTTCCTGGGATGTTTTTTTGAGTGGCCTCCAGTGGTTTAGGCTGCTCAAAGCCTGGTACAAATGGACAGAGCATGCACGGAAAACGGTACTCACACTTTTACCTGAAAATTGCAATCGGGGTCCGAATTGGCATAGTACCCCAATTTGCATATATAAGCAGCTTCTCGCCTGTTTCCTATGGGAGGGCTGCTTGCCTACTTCAATCTGAGGAAAATGTTCTGGTTAAGAACATAAGAAAGAATGTAATAAAGGAGAAAATGGAACAAGGAAAATTAAAGATTGATAAAATGAGTAATACACATCCAAACCTAGATAAAAGGTAAAAATGCACTCCTTGCAGAGATTTTCATTTTCTTATGGAAACACAAGTGATACTTAATTCATAAAATTATGTTTCATGCAGTAGAATCACTAAAGAGTTGGAATAATTTCTCCCCCCCCCTTTTCAGTCAGGGTAAAAGAGAAGTTTTCTTACATGATGTGACACAAAGAACTGGCTGGAAATCAGCAACCGTTGCTTCTTGTAGTATTTTTTTTTAAACTGTTTTACAGTTAATTATGTTAATTATTTCATAGCTTATTAATTTTATTTTGTAATTAATCAGTGCTTGAACCAAGAACAGTAAACCTCCAGTGCACGACTATCTTTGATTACCGGCCCAGGCTGCGTACATTAAATAGCGCTACAAACTCTTGTTTATGGGAGCTTTATTGGCAATGCTCCTCAAAAATATCCCTTGTAATCATTATTTCTTCACTATAAATCACTATAAGTTCTACCAACTTCCTATATGACTAACTTTGTATTATAGCAGTCATAAAAATCACATGTTTTGGGTTTTGAAATATGCTCTTGACTGGTTCAATAACAGCAACTTCCATTTATATAATGCCACTCGCATTAAAACAAAACATCCAAAGCTGCTTCACAGCAAAGCTTATGCAAAACAGGGATGGGAGTTTGGTTATGATAAGATTTCCAGGGGAGGAAGAGAGGTGGAGAAGTAGAGAAATTTAGGCTGGAATTCTACATAGGACCCAGGTAGTTGAAGGCCCTGCCACTGAGGCCAGAGTCTCAGCTCAGGGTCAAACGAGATGCTAAAGTTGTGAACAGTCTTGTTCAGTCTGAGACAGTGGCTAAGGAGTATCAGTGACAAGAAGAATGGAGTTTTCATTATAAGTAAATAGATGATTAAAGAATCAGTACTTTTAATCGGATCCACAAAATAACACACATCATGGGAATTTTATTACTAATATGAAAATGGTTAAATCATTCAAATATAATTGCACAAAATTAGAACAAGCAGCAATTTTGGACTAAACAAAACTGACCAGGAATGAAACAGTTGTTGCTTTGCTGAGATGTAATGCTATTGCTGATGTGGCTCATGGCTGTGGAATTGCCCCATGGGATACATTCCAAGACCTACAACTCCAGGCCCCTGTTGGATGAGAGCCATGGCACTGACGAAACATGAAGCTTGTAATGGCTCTGGCAAGTTAACACTGGCTCTTCAGTTATGTTACAAGACACTGCATAGCAAGACTTTAAAATGTTTCAAGTACCTATTAAATACTCAATGGTATTTTTTTCCAACAAGCACATTCACTTAAAAACATTAAATACTATATGTACTTTCATACATGTGCAGAATCCTGAACCTGGACACGAAAACTGATTTTACTTGATTTAGCATCTCCTTGTTTTTAGTGAGATCGCCCACAAAGCCTTGTGGCAGTAGCCTACATCTCTAAGAGGAATCGGAATCTTTTGCAAGGACTTCATGTACTGCATGAACAGTCTTCAGAACTGCATCTGCACTCTATCACTGAATATGTTGTGTTATAGTTTTTATAGCTGATACAGTTAATTAAAAAAAAATTGTTTATGGGATGTGGGCATCGCTGGCAAGGCCAGCATTTATTACCCATCCCTAATTGCCCTTCAGAAGGTGGTGGTGAGCTGCCTTCTTGAACCGCTGCAGTCCGTGTGGTGAAGGTACTCCCACAGTGCTGTTAGGTAGAGAGTTCCAGGATTTTGACCAGCGACGATGAAGGATCGGCGATATAGTTCTAAGTCAGGATGGTGTGTGACTTGG
Organism: Squalus acanthias; assembly: GCA_030390025.1. Taxonomy (NCBI): domain Eukaryota; kingdom Metazoa; phylum Chordata; class Chondrichthyes; order Squaliformes; family Squalidae; genus Squalus; species Squalus acanthias. The sequence goes on from CM059425.1 coordinate 148,053,034, forward strand.
AGGGGAACTAGGAGGTGGTGGTGTTCCCATGCGCCTGCTGCCCTTGTCCTTCTAGGTGGAAGAGGTTGCGGGATTGGGAGGTGCTGCCGAAGAAGCCTTGGCGAGTTGCTGCAGTACATCTTGTAGATGGTACACACTGCAGCCACAGTACGCCGGTAGTGGAGGGAGTGAATGTTTAAGGTGGTGGACGGGGTGCCAATCAAGCGGGCTGCTTTGTCCTGGATGGTGTTGAGCTTCTTGAGTGTTGTTGGAGCTGCACTCATCAAGGCAAGTGGAGAGTATTCCATCACACTCCTGACTTGTGCCTTGTAGATGGTGGAAAGGCTTTGGGGAGTTAGGAGGTGAGACACTCGCCGCAGAATACCTAGCCTCTGACCTGCTCTTGTTGCCACAGTATTTATATGGTTGGTCCAGTTAAGTTTCTGGTCAATGGTGACCTCCAGGAAGTTGATGGTGGGGGATTCGGCGATGGTAATGCCGTTGAATGTCAAGGGGAGGTGGTTAGACTCTCGCTTGTTGGAGATAGTGATTGCCTGGCACTTCTGTGGTGCGAATGTTACCTGCCACTTATCAGCCCAAGCCTGAACGTCATCCAGGTCTTGTTGCATGCAGGCATGGACTGCTTCAGTATCTGAGGAGTTGTGAAGGGCGCTGAACACTGTGCAGTCAACAGCGAACATCCCCATTTCTGACCTTATGTTGGAGGGAAGGTCATTGATGAAGCAGTTGAAGATGGTTGGGCCTAGGACACTGCCCTGAGGAACTCCTGCAGCGATGTCCTGGGGCTGTGATGATTGACCTTCAACCACCACAACCATCTGCCTTTGTGCTAGGTATGACTCCAGCCAGTGGAGAGTTTTCCCCCCGATTCCCATTGACTTCAGTTTTACTAGGGCTCCTTGATTAAACACTCGGTCAAATGCTGCCTTGATGTCAAGGGCAGTCACTCTCACCTCAACTCTGGAATTCAGCTCCTTTGTCCATGTTTGGACCAAGGCTGTAATGAGGTCGGGAGCCGAGTGGTCTTGGCGGAACTCAAATTGGGCATCAGTGAGCAGGTTTTTGGTGAGTAAGTGCCACTTGATAGCACTGTTGATGACACCTTCCATCACTTTGCTGATGATTGAGAGTAGACTGATGGGGCAGTAATTGGCTGGATTGGATTTGTCCTGCTTTTTGTGGACAGGACATACCTGGGCAGTTTTCCACATTGTCGGATAGATGCCAGTGTTGTAGCTGTACTGGAACAGCTTGGCTAGAGGCGCGGCTAGTTCTGGAGCACAAGTCTTCAGCACGATAGCCAGGATGTTGTCGGGGCCCGTAGCCTTTGCTGTATCCAGTGCGCTCAGCAGTTTCTTGATATCACGTGGAGTGAATCGAATTGGCTGAAGACTGGCTTCTGTGATGGTGGTGACCTCAGGAGTAGGCCGATATGGATCATCCACTCGGCACTTCTGGCTGAAGATGGTTGCAAATGCTTCAGCCTTGTCTTTTGTACTCACGTGCTGGGCTCCACCATCAACAAGGATGAGAATATTCATGGAGCCTCCTCCTCTCATTAGTTGTTTAATGGTCCACCACCATTCATGACAGGATGTGGCAGGACTGCAGAGCTTTGATCTGATCCGTTGATTGTGGGATCACTTAGCCCTGTCTATAGCATACTTTTTAGTATGCATTTATTTCTGTGTTGCAGCTTCCCCAGGTTGGCACCTCATTTTTAGGTACGCCTCGTGCTGCTCCTGGCATGCTCTTCTACACTCCTTATTGAACCAGGGTTGGTCCCCTGGCTTGGTGGTAATGGTAGAGTGAGGGATATGCCGGGCGATGAGGTTACAGATTGTGGTGGAATACAATTCTGCTGCTGCTGATGGCCCACAGCGCCTCATGGATGCCCAGTTTTGAGCTACTAGATCTGTTCTGAATCTATCCCATTTAGCATGGTGGTAGTGTCACACAACACGATGGAGGGTGTCCTCAGTGTGAAGACAGGACTTCGTCTCCACAATGACTGTGCGGTGGTCACTGCTACCAATATTGTCATGGACAGATGCATCTGCGACAGGTAGATTGGTGAGGACGAGGTCAAGTAGGTTTTTCCCTCGTGTTGGTTCTCTCAGCGCTTGTCGCAGGCCTAGACTGGCAGTTATGTCTTTCAGGACTCGGCCAGCTCAGTCAGTAGTGGTGCTACCGAGCCACATTGAAGTCCCCCACCTAGAGTACATTCTGTGCCCTTGTTACTCTCAGTGCTTCTTCCAAGTGGTGTTCAGCATGGAGGAGTACTGATTCATCAGCTGAGGGAGGGCAGTAGGATGTAATCAGCAGGAGGTTTCCTTGCCCATACTTGACCTGAAGACATGAGACTTCATGGGGTCCGGAGTCAATGTTGAGGACTCCCAGGGCCACTCCTTCCCGACTGTATACCACTGTGCTGCCACCCCTGGTGGGTCTGTCCTGCCGGTGGGACATTACATACCCAGGGATTGTGATGGAGGAGTTTGGGACATTGGCTGAAAGGTATGATTCTGTGAGTATGACTATGTCAGGCTGTTGTTTGACTAGTCTGTGGGACAGCTCTCCCAATTTTGGGCACAAGTCCCCAGATGTTGGTGAGGAGGACTTTGCAGGGTTGACTGGGCTGGGTGTGCCATTGCCGTGTCCGTAGCCGAGGTCGATGCCGGGTGATCCATCCGGTTTCATTCTTATTATGTCTCGTAGCGGTTAGTTACAACTGAGTGACTTGTTAGGCCATTTCAGAGGGCAGTTAAGAGTCAACCACATTGCTGTGGGTCTGGAGTCACATAGAGGCCAGACGAGGTAAGGACGGCAGATTTCCTTCCCTAAAGGACATTAGTGAACCAGATGGGTTTTTACGACAATCCGATAGTTTCATGGTTACCATTACTGATACTAGCTTTTTTTATTCCAGATCTATTTAATTAACTGAATTAAAATTCCCCAGCTGCCCATGTCTCTGGATTACTAGCCCAGTGACATTACCACCACGCTACCGTCCCCCTCCCACCCCATTAATTAATGTTTCTACATAATAAGGGAACCTTATTTATTTTAAGAGGGAATAATATTCATCTGAGAGCCATTTAATGCGATGGGATAAATTTCCTTGGAACTGCTGCCATTTCACTGGATAGGATAGGATAGGCTGGGGTTTTTCTCTTTGGAACAGAGGAGTCTGAGCGGAGACTTAATTGAGGTGTATAAAATTAATAGGGGCCTCGATAGAGTGGATAGGAAGTACCTTTTCCCCTTAGCAGAGAGGTCAATAACCAGAGGGCATAGATTTAAGGTAATTGATAGAAGGATTAAAGGGGAGTTGAGGAGAACTTTTTTTCACCCAGAGGGTGTTGGGGGTCTGGAACTTACTGCCTGAAAGGGTGGTAGAGGCAGAAACCCTCCTCACATTTAAAAAGTACTTGGATATGCACCTGAGGTGCAGTAACCTGCAAGGCTACGGACCAAGAGCTGGAAAGTGGGATTAGGCTGGATAGTTGTTTTTCGACCGGCGCAGACACAATGGGCTGAATGGCTTCCTTCTGTGCCGTAAATTTCTATGATTCATTGAATCTAGGCAGTAGTGCGACAGAAACCCTGATTACACTTATAAGTAAAGTTTCGCCAAAGATACGATGGTGGAATGGGAGAAGCTCCAAGGAAATTCAACCCCATATGTAGGGAGAGAGAATTGTACACTTACTAGGACCTGTTAGGATTATGTGACAATTCAACTGAATGGGTTTCCTCTTTAACACGCCATGTTTTATGCAGCACAGACAGCTGTGAGTCATCTGTGAGGACAGTCTGTTAATGATTTCCAGGAACAACATGTAAGGCAGACAGACACATTTACAGTAAGTCACCAATCAAGGTGCCTTTGGGCTAAGCAACCTGTTGGCTGCCCAAAAGTTAAAATCAACCCGAGGGGATAAAATTCAATGGGAAGGAAAATCGGATCATGTGTATAACGGGCTGCCGATTCGCTAACGCCCGTTTTATGCTCCTGACAAAGTTGAATTTCATTCTCACAATCTGGAGTATCCCATGATTATTTTATACCAGGCACAGTCATTAACATATATATATCGACTTTTAAACTTGACACCTGCTTCTCCCCGCCACCCACAGAACTAACGCACAGAAAGTAGAGTGATAACATTGGTTGGTTTGTGGAGTATTACTGCATGACCTTTGATCAAGATGCACTGAGACCACATTGTGTACTGTCAATATTGTCAAGAGCGAAATGTAAAGTGGAAGGGTAAATACAGGTCAAAGCATGTTGTTATATATCGGTGATTTTTTTTGTAGATACTGTACTGGAAAAGAGAAAATAATTTTCTTCAATGTAGTAAAAATAGATTGGAATCAAAACATTTTATAACTACAGTTACCATAGTTATATACAACTGAAAGTGTAATTTGTATCAGGCAGCCAGGTGGCACAACACTTAATGAACGTTCCCACTGCCCAGACTTGAAAATCTGGGTTCAAATCTCAAATCCACTGATCCTTCACACCCTTAGACAACTAGCTGGTCAATCTCAGCTGGAGCATCACCAGTGCAGTACAAAGCAGTGACAGGCTGCCCAGCTGATGGGTGAGAGAGACAAAACTGGTAGGGGTTCACCTCAGGTTACATTTTATATCTGCGGAGTTCAGTTACTGAAAATATCATTGGACTTCTCAACACTTACCCACATGGCCTCTTAGTCACAGTAACACAATGCATGGCCTGAAAGGGACAAAAGTGGGATCAAAACATAAAAGTAAAGCTTTTATTTAGTACTGTATAAACATCTTATGACCTTGTCCCTCATTAGTAACCTTGGATCAGCTCAAATGCTATGATCACAACATAGCTGATAGCTCTGTGTAGATTTCTTATCAAGTTAGTTGCAGCGTTTGAGTATAAGAATTTATTTTTGCTTTCTGCCTTTGCTTTTACAGTAATGTGAGCAAACTGTTACGTGTGGTTACATAAGAACATAAGAAATAGGAGCAGGAGTAGGCCATTCGGCCCTTCGAGCCTGCTCCGCCATTCAATGAGATCGTGGCTGATCCTCTGCCTCAACTCCATTAACCGGCCCTATCGCCATATCCCTTGATGCCCTTACTAGTCAGAAATCTATCGACTTCTGTTTTGAATATACCCAATGAATTAGCCTCCACAGCCCTCTGGGGTAGCGAATTCCAAAGATTCACCACCCTCTGTGTGAAGAAATTTCTTCTCATCTCAGTCCTGAATGGCCTACCCTTTATCCTGAGGCTGTGGCCCCTGGTTCTAGACTCCCCAGCCAAGGGAAACATTCTCCCAGCATCCACCCTATCAAGCCCTGTAATAATTTTGTATGCTTCAATGAGATCCCCTCTCATTCTTCTGAATTCAAGAGAATTCAGGCCTAGTTTACTCAATCTCTCCTCATACGACAATTTTTGGCAGGAAAAATCCGAGAGCAATTTATTATCTTAATGGCAAGAAACTGGAGAGTACTGAAGTGCAAAGGGATCTGGGGGTCCTGGTGCACGAAACTCAAAAGGTTAGTATGCAGGTGCAGCAAGTGATTAAGAAGGCAAATGGAATGTTGGCTTTCATTGCTAGGGGGATAGAATATAAAAATAGGGAGGTATTGCTTCAGTTGTACAAGGTATTGGTGAGACCGCATCTGGAATACTGCATACAGTTTTGGTGTCCTTACTTAAGGAAAGACATCCTTGCTCTCGAGGCAGTGCAAAAAAGGTTCACTCGGTTAATCCCGGGGGTGGTCATATGAGGAGAGGTTGGGTAGATTGGGACTCTACTCATTGGAGTTCAGAAGAATGAGAGGCGATCTTATTGAAACATATAAGATTGTGAAGGGGTTGGATCGGGTGGATGCGGGGAGGATGTTCCCGATGACGGGTGAGACGAGAACTAGGGGACATAGTCTTAGAATAAGGGGCTGCTCTTTCAAAACTGAGATGAGGAGGAACTACTTCACTCAGAGGGTGGTAGGTCCATGGAATATGCTGCCACAAAAAGCTGTAGAAGCTACAACATTAATTAAATTTAAAACAGAAATAGACAGTTTCCTAGAAGTAAAGGGCATTAAGGGTTACGGGGAGCGGGCAGGAATTTGGACATGAGTCTAGGTTCGGATCGGTCATGGCCCTGTGGGTAGTGGAGCGGGCCCAGGGACTGTGTAGCCTGATTCTGCTCCTATTTCGTGTGTGCAATTCTGTTAGATGCAGGAGATGGTTCTGTGATAGATAGTAGATTGGCGGTTAGGATCAGATCAGCCATGATCTTATTGAATGGCGGAGCAGGCTCGAGGGGCCGATTGGCCTACTCCTGCTCCTATTTCTTATGTTCTTATGTTCTTATGTTCTTAATCCCGCCATCCCAGGAATCAATCTCGTGAACCTTTGTTGCACTCCCTCCATGGCAAGTATATCCTTCCTTAGGTAAGGAGACCAAAATTGTACACAGTTCTCCAGGTGTGGTCTCACCAAGGCCCTATATAATTGGAGTAAGACTTCTTTACTCCTGTACTCAAATCCTCTTGTAATGAAGGCCAGCATACCATTTGCCTTCCTAATGGCTTGCTGCACCAGCACATTCACTTTCAGTGACTCATGTACAAGGACACCCAGGTCCCTTTGAGCATCTGCATTCCCCAATCTTTCACCATTTAGGAAATACTCTGCCTTTCTGTTTTTTCTACCAATGTGGATAACTTCACATTTATCCACATTATATTCCATCTGCCAGTTGGAATACCTCATCTATTGACTGCTGTATGTTTTATTGGGTCATTATGGAAATGGTCTCAGTGACAAATAGAGCAGGTAACATTATTTAAAATCATGCAGTGAAGCTGTCTTCTGCACTGCGGTTAAACATACTAAACATTTGCTGCAGAGTTCTCCATCAATCAGTCTTGGGGTGCCACCCTCCCCAACTATTTTTCCTGGGCATAATACTTTGCAACCACTAGTGTGAGTAAGAGGAAAAAGCAAATCCATAATATCTATGGCAATAAATTGGCAACAATTAGCAGTTAGGACTGATATGGGTGAAAATGGTTTAATTAACTTCTGTCTTGTAAGCTCTCCCTCCATGAAAATAATGCTGCCCTTTGGCATGTGAAATGATTTGGAATTCATGGAACAGGCTACAACCTAAGAGAGGGCTCACATAAATTACACAGGCTATGTTTTTAAGGAACTAACATTTTTGTTATGTAATGTGTAAATGTGATTTACAGTCCTTGGCTTCAAGAGGTAGTAGCTATTGATTATCCAAATTTTAGTCCAAAACAATCTCTTTTACTTATTTATGATTTTCAACATGTCTGCTGACTGATTTATCTATAAACCATTAGATCCTTAATGAATTACTATATCACCTGGGGCGTCTTTCATCAATCTTTTTATCTTATGTTGCTGCTATTAAAACTGCCACAAGCTGGCATTCTCTTTGTGCCCACATGAAATAATTTGTAATGCTGAGAATTTCTTTCTCGAACAATTAATGCCATTATTTGAATGCTTCTTTGAATTACATTTCCCCTCACTATTCTATTTTTGTATTATTACCTCTTTACAGTCATTATATATCAACTCCCTGCAAAGACACTTATAACGGATTTCTGCTATGTTAGCCAGATGAACATTGGATAAAGAAAAAGATTTCACTGCCACCTTGATTAAAATACAAATGGAGAAACATGGTTAAGCATTATCCTAACTGAAGGGTTCATCAACATGCATGTTATTATCTACCCTGTTAATTTTCATAAATTAAGCTGTGAGACTAATATTTAATAATATTTCTGCTTGATGTGCTCAGTTATAAAAATAATGAGATTTACGTTGAAAAAGGTAAATGGGTCATTGTAACAATCCTTCCTAAAATTATAAAATCAATTCCTTTATTTACTGTAGGATTCTTTTCCTCAAAATACTGTACTTAAAGAGTTATTCTGTTGATCACCTCCGGTGTGGGTAGTGCAATGATGCATCAAATTGGTACTAAACACATTGGTGTGGCTATGGAGTTGGGTCAGTTTAGCACCTGCAATTCCATATGGAGTCAAGACCAAATTACTAAATGCTTCAAGTTTTCTCATTCAAGTGAAGCTTCCTGTTTGGTCAACTGGAGTATGCTTGAGGTAAGAAGGTGAGGGTGATATAAGAAAGCGTGAACTTGCATTTAGGTAGCGACTTTCACATCCTCAGGATGTCCCAAAATGATTTGCAGCCAATGAACTACTTTTAAAGTGTAATCACAGTTATTTTATAGCCAAATGCAGCAGCCAGTTTGCACACATTAAGGTTGCGGTACTTGACTAGTTAATCTATTTTGCTGGTGTTGGTTGAAGGATAAATGTTGACCAGGACAACTCCCTTGCTCTTCTTCAAATCAATCTGTTTTTAGTGGTGTTAGTTGAGGGAGCAATGTTAGCCAGGACTCCAAGAGAATTCCACTGCTCAGCTGCGAATAGTATCACATGATTCTTTATACCTACATGCATAAGCACACAGTGCCTCAGTTTAACATCTCATCTGAAAAACAGCACCTCTGACAATGCAGTGCTCCCTCAGTACTCCACTAGAAGTGTCAGCCTACACTATGTACTCTAGTCCTGGAATGGGGCTGGAACCCATCACCTTTTGATTCAGAGGCAAGAGCCTACTACTGAGCCAAGCTGACATGTAAATATAGCCAAAGAATATTTTTTAATCCATTTCCATACCCCCTCCTCCCAGGTCATGCAAAACTCGGCTGCCCGTGTCCTAACTTGTACCAAGCCCCATTCACCCATCACCCCTGTGCTCGCTGACCTACATTGGTTCCCGGTTAAAGCACGCCTCGATTTTAAAATTATCACCCTTGTTTTCAAATGTCTCCATGGCCTCGCGCCCCCCCCCCCACCCGCCCCAGTAATCTCCTCCAGCCCCACAACACCCAGAGATATCTGCGCTCCTCTAATTCTGGCCTCGTGAGCATCCCTGATTTTAATCGCTCCACCATTGGTGGCGTTGCCTTCTGTTGCCTAGGCCCTAAGCTATGGAATTCCCTGCCTAAACCTCTCTGCCTCGCTACCTCTCTTTCCTCCTTTAAGACGCTCCTTAAAATCTACCCCTTTGAACAAGCTTTTGGTCACCTGCCCTAATTTCTCCTTATGTGGCTCGGTGTCAAATTTTGTTTTCCAACACTCCTGTGAAGCGCCTTGGGACATTTTACGATGTTAAAGGTGCTATATAAATATAAGTTGTTGTTGTTGTTTAAGTAATTTACTTTTGACCTAGTCGAAATTATATGGACTGCTGAGCAATAACAGTTGGACACTCTAGGCTGGAGATCTCTGCACAACCAAGGTGGCAGAGCCTGTAATTGCTGCATCATAACCAGCTGACAATTACTGCACTACTGTTGGGATAAGTCAGTTTTTCATTCAGAGCTATTGGGAGAGCCTCTCCCTCCCGTCCAAAATGACATGGCACTCCATCATGGAGCCTGACTGATGAAAATCCCTTTCAGAGGTGATAATTGGGTTTGATCGACAAACAGACATTAACTATATCAGCAGACCATTTGCAATTGCTTTGTCTTGATGTTGGCTGACATATCCTATGGATTAATCAAGGATAGTCAGCATGGCTTTGTCAGGGGGAGATCATGTCTAACCAATTTGATTGAATTTTTCGAGGGGGTGACTAGGTGTGTGGATGAGGGTAGTGCAGTTGATGTGGTCTACATGGACTTCAGTAAAGCTTTTGACAAAGTGGATGAGGGTAGTGCAGTTGATGTGGTCTACATGGACTTCAGTAAAGCTTTTGACAAAGTCCCGCATGGGAGACTGGTCAAGATGGTAAGAGCCCATGGGATCCAGGGCAATTTGGCACATTGGATCCAAAATTGGCTTAGTGGCAGGAGGCAGAGGGTGATGGTCGAAGGTTGTTTTTGTGACTGGAAGCCTGTGACCAGTGGTGTACCGCAGGGATCGGTGCTGGGTCCCTTGCTGTTTGTAGTGTACATTAATGATTTAGATATGAATGTAGGAGGTATGATCAGTAAGTTCGCAGATGACACGAAAATTGGTGGAGTGATAAATAGCGAGGAGGGAAGCCTCAGGCTACAGGACGATATAGACGGGTTGGTCAGATGGGCAGAACATTGGCAAATGGAATTTAACCCTGAAAAGTGTGAGGTGATGCATTTTGGGAGGACTAACAAGACAACGGAATACACAATGAATGGTAGGACCCTAGGAAGGACAGAGGATCAGAGGGACCTTGGTGTGCATGTACATAGATCCCTGAAGGCAGCAGGACAGGTAGATAAGGTGGTTAAGAAGGCATATGGGATACTTGCCTTCATTAGCTGAGGCATAGAATATAAGAGCAGGGAGGTTATGATGGAGCTGTACAAAACGCTAGTTAGGCCACAGCTGGAATACTGTGTGCAGTTCTGGTCGCCACACTACAAGAAAGATGTGATTGCATTGGAGAGGGTGCAGAGGAGATTCACCAGGATGTTACCTGGGCTGGAGCGTTTCAGCTATGAAGAGAGACTGGACAGGCTGGGGTTGTTTTCCTTAGAGCAGAGAAGGCTGAGGGGGGGACCTGATTGAGGTATACAAAATTATGAGGGGCATAGATAGGGTAGATAGAAAGGAACTTTTCCCCTTAGTAGAGGGGTCAATAACCAGGGGGCATAGTTTCAAGGTAAGAGGCAGGAGGTTTAGAGGGGATTTGAGGAAAAACTTTTTCACCCAGAGGGTGGTTGGAATCTGGAACTCACTGCCTGAAAGGGTGGTAGAGGCAGGAACCCTCACAACATTCAAGAAGCATTTAGATGAGCACTTGAAACGCCATAGCATACAAGGCTACGGACCAAGTGCTGGAAAATGGGATTAGAATAGATAGGGCTTGATGGCCAGCGCAGATGGGCCGAAGGGCCTCTTTCTGTGCTGTATAACTCTATGACTATATTCTCGTTTTTAAACAGCAAGAAGTATCTTTTAGATTGATATGTATATTAATATGAAGAGAATAGAGAAGGAACACCAGTAAATTAAGGTAGCATTCAGAAACCACATAAAAAGAACTGTTGCATTTTCACTGAAAGATGTCCTGTATTTATGAAACTCACTGCATGTTTAATCATTGACTGACACCTGAGACGCATTCACCTTGGTGATTGCCAATAGGAAGACTGCTTTTAAAGCAAATATTTGAAATTGACTGTGCTGCTGGCTTGCACAATGGAAATGTTAATTTATTTAAAATCAGGATTCAAGAGGTTGCTAATTTTAGTTGTGGTTTCAGGTAGTGCAATCCATTTAATGAAAAAAAATCTGGATGTATGAGCATTTGAGAAAAGATGCTTCTCCCAGATAAACCTTGGTTATGCTTATGTGTAGAAATTTGTTGACATACAGATTCCAAATTAAGTTACTGATCTTTGAAAATAGTTAAAGAGGGGCGATTTTAACCCTACTTGCTCAGCAGAAACCTGGCAGGTGAGCAGTTAAAATCGACCCGTTCTTACCTGTCTGAAAACCGCCATGATGGCAACATCTGCAATTTTAACCTGCTCTCCTGAGCAGGCAGTAAGGACACGCGCCCGGAGCCAACAGGGTCCTTTCTTACATATGCATGTTGCGATCTGATGACATCACTGTCATTTTAACTCAGGCCTGAGCGGGGAATCCACCTGGAGTTAAAATCGGGGTGGCCCCGAATTTACTCCAGGATTCCACTGGGTCAAGTAAGGGGCAGAACCTTACAAGGCCAATGACACGAAACGGGTGTAGCTAAGGAGTTCCTGCTTCCGTGGCTCAGAAGGGACCCGACGTATTACTGAGGGCCAGCATGCTGAGAGGCATAACGACCTCCAGTAGTCCCAAGCAGGCCTCACCAGGGGTCCAAGCAGGGGAAGCGGCCTGAACCCCCAAAGAAAAGTCAGGTTAAAAAAAATTGGATCAGCTCCCTTACACAGAGGGCTGATGAGAAGGTATCTGGGGTCCTGAGGGGTGGGCCTGGGCACCCCTCCTGATGGCAGGTAGGTGCCAGATTGTCCGGCCTCATGGGATAGGCAGGTGCAGGAACTGCGCCCATAGTGACGTGAGTGCCTACTGGCTCCATGCAAATGAGGTGCCCTCACACTGACTCACATTCTCCGGCGAGATCAACGCTGGAGAGCACCGGCCAAGCCAAAGAGGGAGATATTAAGAGGGTTCTTGACAAAGAAGTGGGTTTTAAAGTGGGTCTTAAAGGAGGAGAGGGAGGTAGAGAGGTGGAGGGATTTAAGGAGGGAATTCTAGAGCATAGGTCCGAGGTGGCTGAAGACATGGCTGCCAATGTTGGGGCAGAAGGACTGAGGAATATATAAGAGGCCAGAGTTGGAGGAACAGATGAGTTCAGGGGCTTGTAGGGCTAGTAAAGCAGATCAAGACCTTTATATCATTGCTTTAAACAAATTAAGCAATAAGTAAACCAGATATTCAGACACAGATACAGTACGTCTATTGAAACTCCCAGCATAGGTTTCCTGATGACTGACTGGGTAAATATGCCAGATGGGTTGGCACGAAGCCATACAGATCAGGAAGTTCCCAAATTCAAATCTTTCATCTGTGCTCAGTTAGTTGATCTTGGCTGAGTGGATCAGGAGTGTTACACTGACCTTAAGATTTCTGGGAAAGAGAGAGAAAAATCATTGTTATCCCTGTTGAAAAGTTCATGTTTGTGGAAATCGGGTAAAAACAGGGTCGATCTTGATTGCGATACACCATGATGCCCCTCCTCTATGGTTGAATAGCCTGCTCACACAGTCTAGACTCAAATGTGATGAGTGGGCACTTGGTACTTGGAACTTCAGAACAGGAAGGGAAAAAACTGGGGGGAATAGGTTTCAGCATTTCTCAAGTGTCTCCATGATTAGTTACTTTAAACATTTAGCGCAAATCAACAAAACATAGTAGACCCCTCCTATGTTTCAAACAATAGCCAAAAAAGCACGTCATGGTGAAGGTTGTGTTATTGGCAGTGTTTTACATCATTTATTTATGAGGGAGCCATAAACAAGGGACATTGTATCAGAGATAAGGTTAACTAATTTATTAAAAACAGAAGAACATTATGCCATGGCTTTATTTTACTACTTGGAGCATGTGAACAGCACACAAGGAAACATTATGATGATTAGGTATGAGGCTGGAAAGATTGGAAGCTCATTGTCTGGGAAGTTTGCCAGAGAAATGCAGACGGTCACTTAAACTAACATCGGTTCAGCCACAAAAGCAAGGATAAAACAAAATGGAGACTACAATACTGAAGGGTTTTGATAAAAGAAGTAGTGAATCATTTCTGCAACTTTTAAAAGATGCGCATGGATTTCGATTTTTGAATATCTTCAAACAATGTAATACTAAATGTTAAAGTATCATTAAACAAAGATAAATAAATTAAGAAATATATGAAAGGTGAAATCCTTGAGAAATGAGTTGGAGCAGGAGCACTTGCCTCCACCTCTGGTTCTTTCCACATGGATTTTCCCCTTCCTCTTTCTGATCACCAATATTGCTGTGATATTCAATGCTCTTCCGACTCCTGCTTCGAACATTTCGTGCAATCCACCCGCTCTACCATACGCTGAGGCTTGCATGTGCTTGACCTCTCTCTTCAGCAGCATCAGCTGAATCTATGTCTGTCCAGATGAGATGGAAGCATAAGAAAGTAAGAAAGGAGGAGGAATCAAGGGAGTAACTGGCATTCCAGAGTTGCTTGCAGTTCTGCATCTTGCTACCTGAAAAAAGGGGTTAAAAAGTTTTACGTTGTGTCTGGTGTCCCCACCCCCAAGAAAGTATGTAGAATTGTTTCCAGCAGTCTCCTTTGTAATGGGATCACATTTTTAAAAAAATCCACATTCTCTTCAGGTGGAGCCCACAGGCTCGCATTGGTACACCTCTTCTCATGCTGATTTTGCCCTGATCTGCCCCTAGGCTGGGGACACGGGAACTCCTGACGTAGGGAGTTCCTGTCCCAGGCACCACCTCCTTCTACATTGCTAGCCTTGCAAGGAGCAGGTGGAGGCTTTGCCCCTTACAAAGGCCCACAGCAACCTATTCAGGCGAATCTGGGGCCTGGCCTATATTCTGGTCCTTCTGGTGCACTCCTGCAAAGTTATATATCTGTAATTATATATTCTGTTTAATTAAATTTCTGCCCTCGATGGAGATCTTCTGGAGTCAGATCCAAGTTGCTTATAATTGGCAGCCCCACCCCCTCCTCTCCCAAAACACTGAACTGAATGACTGCATCATTTTGTGAGAATTGCTGGTAAAAGTGCTTCACTCACTCTTACATACACTCAGGGGGCGATTTTGTTAATGGGGGCGCGTTGGAGGCGGGACTGCTGCTTGGCGGGTCGATGTCCCGCCTCCATCGATTTGTGGCCAACCCACGCTATTTTCCCTTGATTGACCTTGTTAAGCCCGCCCACGTCAACTCCTGCTCCTATTTCTTATGTTCTTATGTTCTTATGAATTGTCATCGTTTGACAGCTCTGTGAAGCAGTGACATTCTCTGCAGTTTGATGAGGTCTTGAATTGAAGACCTCATCAAACTTCTTTCTTTTACAGAAATGAGATGGTTGTTGCATCTGAGAATGCAACGGCCATCTCTCATCTGCAACACGGAGGTCCGAGACTCTCCGCATACACACCGACTGAAGCCTGCAGGGAGAAACAAAGGTAAGTACACTTTTACTAACACTTTGCACTTACCTCAGATACTCACCTCTACACTCTTGCACCCATCACTTACCTTCACAGCACACTTTTGCACCCCCGACCCCCGCAGACCCAGTACTCGCCTCGCTGACCTGGTGTGTTTTGGAGCCTTCGGGAAGCCCGCACTTGTGAGGGCAAAAAGGGGATAATTCTATTTTCTGCCTGTTAACTACCTGTTAACAGGCAATTAGTAGGCTTTAATCCTTTCCCGCCTCCAAGGAGATGGGACCCAGCGCGGGACGGCTACCCGACTCCTGGCAAGATGGCATGGAGGCGGGTTGGGGGCGGGTTCGGCACCCGCCCCCAAATTCTGCCATTTTCCCGGCAGTCCCGCCTCCATACCCGCCTCCCCAGGGCTGGCAAAATCACCCCCTCAGGGTGCTCCCATTCAATCATTCACATACACAGCATTCCTACTCACTCTCACACACTTGGGGATCCCATTCACTCCCTCTGACACAAACACGCACATACACAGTGTTCTCATTAAAACATTAATAAGTGCTGAATTAAATTTTTTTAAACAGAATTGGACTTGGAGCACTGTTTACAGTACATACTGCTGTACAGATCCAGCAGTTTTTGGTGCTAATCACCTTGATACTGCTTTGAGGAAGAGTTGAATGTAAAGGTTTGCAATCAGTCTAGCTCTACTGAAGTAGTGAAAATGGACACTATGCTGTACAAAATCCCCGCCACCCATGTGCTCAGCATCACTTTTACTGCCAAATCTCATTAGATTACAGAGTTACTTAGTTCATTTTAATGGGGAAGGAGGGGTTGCAACAAGGAATCAACTTAGGCCTGGCTGGAGCAGTTCTTCACTGGTGCCAGAAATGTAATTGTCTTTAGGGTAATTTTACAACATCGCTATTCCAGTGGGACACCTCGCCCACTGGGAGCATGTATACAAAGGTTGGGTGTATTTACAGTCAGAAAATTGTGTGCAGTGCATGCCTGAATTTCTGATATGTGCTCCCAATGTCCAAACCCACCCACAGCGCAAAGTTGGAAAATTGCCCTATAATTTTACTTTCCTGAACATTATTAAAATTTCACTTTCTCAGGCCATAGTAACGGCAGCTCCCTTTACCTATACTGCCACGTGGCTATGAAACAGTTCTATTCTGTCCACTGAAACAATGTGAGAATCTTTTTGAAGAGGCAAGCAGACATCAATGTTGGCTAGTTGCCTCTGATAGCAGCTCCCTTTATCCACAATCCTCCACAACTGTGAACTAGCCCTATTCTTGGGGTGTTCGCTGTTATTACCCCATTGAAACTAACCACAACTTCAGGATATACCGCACACGCATTCTAACGTGGAAATCCTGACATTGCGGTCAGTCAACCACTGCTCCGACACTGGCTGTGCTGTGCCATCCCCTACCCGCACCCTCACCTCCCCACCCCGCCCCCACCCCCCCCCCCACCCACCCAATAGCCGGGAATCAGTGTATCATAGAATCATAGAAGATAGGAGCAGGAGTAGGCCATTCGGCCCCTTGAGCCTGCTCCGCCATTCAATGAGATCATGGCTGATCATTCAAATTCAGTACCCTGTCCCTGCCTTCTCCCCATATCCCTTGATACCTTTAGCCTTAAGAAATATATCTAACTCCTTCTTGAATATATTTAATGAGTTGGCCTCAACTGCCTTCTGTGGTAGAGAATTCCACAGGTTCACCACTCTTTGGGTGAAGAAATTCCTCCTCATCTCTGTCCTAAATGGCTTACCCCTTATCCTTAGACTGTGACCCCTGGTTCTGGACTCCCCGGCCATCGGGAACATCCTTCCTGCATCTAGTCTGTCTAATCCTGTTAGAATTTTATAAGTTTCAATGAGATCCCCTCTCATTCTTCTGAACTCCAGCGAGTATAAGCCCAATCGACCCAATTTCTCCTCATACGTCATTCCTGCCATCCCAGGTATCAGTCTGGTGAATCTTCGCTGCACTCCCTCCATGGCAAGAACATCCTTCCTCAGATAAGGCGACTAAAACTGCACACAATACTCAAGATGTGGTCTCACCAAGGCTCTGTACAACTGCAGCAAGACATCCTTGTTCCTGTACTCGAACCCTCTCGCTACGAAGGCCAACATACCATTTGCGTTCTTAACCGCCTGCTGCACCTGCATGCTTACCTTCAGCGACTGGTGCACAAGGACACCCAGGTCTCGTTGCACTTCCCCTTCTCCCAATCTATTGCCGTTCAGATAATAATCTGCCTTCCTGTTTTTGCCACCAAAGTGGATAACCTTGCATTTATCCACATTATACTGCATTTGACATGCATTTGCTCAATCACCCAACCTATCCAAATCATACTGGAGTTTCTCGGTATCCTCCTCACAGCACACACGCCCACCCAGCTTTGTGTCGTCTGCAAACTTGGAGATATTACATCTAGTTCCCTCGTCTAGATCATTAATATATATTGTGAATAGCTGGGGTCCTAGGACCGATCCCTGCGGTACCCCACTAATCACTGCCTGCCACTCGGAAAAAGACCCGTTTATTCCAACTCTTTGCTTCCTGTCTGCCAACCAGTTCTCTATCCAAGTCAGTACCCTGCCCCCAATCCCATGTGCCTTAACTTTACACGCTAATCTCTTATGCTGGACCTTATCGAAAGCCTTCTGAAAGTCCAAATACACCACATCCACTGGTTCTCCCTTATCTATTTTACCAGTTACATCCTCAAAAAATTCCAGTAGATTAGTCAAGCACAATTTACCTTTTGTAAATCCATGTTAACTTTGACCGATCCTGCCACTGTTTTCCAAGTGCTCTGCTATTACATCTTTTATAATGGACTCTAGCATTTTCCCCACTACCGATGTCAGGCTTACCGGTCTGTAATTCCCCATTTTCTCTCTACCACCTTTTTTGAATAGTGGGGTTACATTAGCTACCCTCCAATCCATGGGAACTGTTCCAGAGTCTATAGTGTAATCAGGGAAATTAGTGAAACTGATGAAAACTTTGGCTTTTCCGCGGTAATATCGCTGTTAAATAACCCATTAAAAGTTAAACCCTTTTGGATTAGGTATAACTGGGGTTTTAACAGTGTATTGCCTGCTGAACAAACATGGCCCTGAAAAACTAATTTTAATAAAAATTACAATTTTTAAGAAACTTTAAAATTAATAATTTAAAAAAAAGTTTGTTCATGTTTATTTCAAAAGTGAGAAGTCGCACAACACCAGGTTATAGTCCAACAGCTTTATTTGAAATCACAAGCTTTCGGCGCGCTGCTCCTTCGCCAGGTGACTTTACCTGACGAAGGAGCAACGTTCCGAAAGCTTGTGATTTCAAATAAAGCTGTTGGACTATAATCTGGTGTTGTGCGACTTCTCACTTTTGTCCACCCCAGTTCAACACCGGCATCTCCGCATCATGTTTATTTCAGGTTTACCTTTTCCCCATGTCAGAGCCCCAATCTTTGTTTTGCTCTCTATAACATTTTTAAAAAGCTAGAATAAAAGGAACGTCTTCACTTCCTGGTTCGCAGTTTGTGAGAATTCTGCATTGTGATTGGTTGCTTAGACAGCTTGTTGACATCACAGCAGCTCGCACAAGGGATTCCCCATTAACTTACACTGATCTGAACTGAACGTCAGAAAAGCCGAACTTCTCGCCACAGAGATCGCGAGTTCTTTGTGGGAAGCTTACTTCGGGGCCAGCAGCAAACGCCTTTGCTTCGTCGCTAACCGCAAATTACGAGCCAATATTTTCTTGAATTCAGGAGACAAAACAAACAGACACAAGATGGCAGCCACCATTCCACACTGCTTCCTGTGATGACTGTATCCTTTCCTCTCAACTTCTCTGTCTCTATTGTATCTGCTCTGATAACTTCACATTTCATCCCGGAATGTCCTTGGCGTTGGTGACAGAGCGCTTGCCAAATTTGTCTCATTTCTTGTACCCTCACCATTTCACAACAACAGGATCCACTCCACTACCCTGCACAGGTGCCATGATATGTCCTGCCCTTTCTGCCACCGACAGTACAATGCTACCACCAAGTATATCTTTTGTCTAAAACTTCTCTCCACTTTCTGGAGGGATCATTCACTCCGGGATGTCCTTGTGTATTCTTCGACGATCCCAACTTCCAGCTGCCCTTTCTCTAGCACTTCCTATACAACTGTAACAGATGCAATACCTGTTCCTTTGTCCCTTCTCACGTCATTGTCTGGGACCCTTCCACGTGAGACAGTGATTTATGTCTACAGCCCCCAACCTATTTTACTGTATCTTTTGCTCAAAGTGTAGACTCATGGGTCGGAATTTTAATCTGGAGGCGGGTCAGAAATGGGGGGTGGCGTACTAGAAAGCGGTCGGAAAACCTGGGAGAACTGGTTTCCCACAGGCCCTGCCAAATTTAATGGCAGGGCCTGATTAGCATTTCAAAGCTCTGTTTCCCACCTGCAGCCAGCTGGCTGGCTACGGGTGAGTAGGCCTGCAGCACTAGGCTGCAGAGAGGAGGGAGGGAGGGATTGGGTGCAGGGTGGTCGAGGGCTGGAGGAGGATTGGGGCCTGAGGAGCATCGGGGCTGGGGGACGGGGGGAAGGATCAGGACCTGGAGAATCGGGGCCTGAGGAGCATCGGGGAGGGGGGAGTGGGTGGAGGATCAGGACCTGGAGAATCGGGGCCTGAGGAGCATCGGGGAGGGGGGAGTGGGTGGAGGATCGGGCCTCAGGAGCATTGCGGGGCTGGGGGTGGTTGTGACTCGGGAGCAGGAGGAGCATCAGGGCTGGAGGGGGGAGTCCAGGAAGGCGATCGGGGGCCGGAGGGGGAATCGGAGACCTTGTGGGGGTGGGGGGGAGGTCTGATCGCAGTGGGTGGATAAGACAGGGATGCTGGATCCAGCAGGTTAGTGTAAAGGCACTTACCTCCTGGATCCAGCAGTCCTTGTCTTACTTTAGCAGGTGGGTTTCCCGAGGCCTGAGAAACCCGACCAGCCAGCGTTAAATTTGAAATGGTGGTTAAATCTGAGGCACGCAGCCTCATTATAATATTTCAATGGATGACCCGCCTCCTGGGAGTGGGTTGGCTGCCCGCCCCCTGGCCCGCCTCTGTTAAAACCGGAAGTGAGCTGGTTGGAGCCGGGTTGGGGTTGGGATTCAGTTTTTTAACACTTTAACCTCCCACCTGACTCCAACCCACCCGTTTTCTGGGGTTAAAATTCCCCCCATCCACACAGATTGTGGGCTGGATTTTGAATGACCCATGGAGTCGGGTTTGGAGGCGTGTGGGGGGTTAAATTTGCGGGGTCGGGACACCCGACCCCATCCCGACTCCACGCAATTTTGACAAAATCAGTCGTGGGGTTCCCGACTCCGTCCCACCTCGAAGAGGCGGGAAAGGCCATTAAAGCCCTTAACAAGCCCTAAATTGGCTCTGTAATGCCATTTTGAAACGTTTTAGCTAGTTTAACCCTTTTCCGACGTGAAGCACGCCTGGTGTGAAACACTCCAGTGAAACCTGGCGGGAGCACAAGTGGATAGCTGACTATCGGCTGCAGGTCCACTATTACAACGGAGATGTGATGAAGGTAGTAGTAGTAGTATTAGGTGTGAAAGTCGCCTCTGATGCTGCTGCATTGAATGTCTTCAGAGACTGCATGGCATTTGGTGTGAGAGGACTTGGATGCAGAAAAATATTCTCTCTCTCTCTCTCTCTCATATATCCAGGTCCTCTCTCAGCAACAGCCAGACAGTCTCTGACCTGCAATGCAGCAGCAATGATGACATCATCAGAGGCGACTTTCAGACTTAAACCACTAATTGGTTCATGGGTTCCCACATGCTGGAACTCAATTGCCCAATTAAGTTAAAATTGCATCATTCATCCACATTAATCTGGAGTCGGGGGGGAAACACGAAATGCGGATTACACGATCCCAACCCGACCCCAAGACAAAATCCAGCCCTGTGTGTCTACTTTATTGAGCATCTCCATTCTGTCCACAAGTGTGAACTTAACCTCCCTGTGGCTCCGCAATTCAAATGGTCCTCCTGCTGCTTTGCTGTAGAATAGAAATTACCTCAGTATCTCATCTTTCCACTGGGCAGTCTACAGTTCTTTTCTCTGAACACTGACTTAGCAACTTCAGACCTTAGCTATCTCTCCCATTTTCTTCAAAGCAGGGGGTACTACGGGTGCATGATGGGTTCATCAGCATCTTAGGGAGGGTGATGGGTTGGCGTTTCATCAGAACTTAGTTCTGGAAGGGTTTAAAAACCCCATGTGTGTTGGCTGACCTACTTTGTGCTTCCAGCACTTTTTGCTCGCATTTCAGATTTCCTGCATTTATAGTTTTTTTTTTATATAAATAACCGAAGGAAATTTCTAAACCCGCAGAAGGTTCGAAATCCCATCAGACATTAACACAAGCCTCTCCCACCAAAAACAGGAGTGTAGGATGCCATTCATTTGCTGTCTGTCGGAGCTTGCTATCCACAATTTGGCTGCTGTGCTTACCTACTTAACATCAGTGATGCACTTCAAAAAATAATTAATTGGTTGCGAAGAGTTTTGGGATATCTTGAGGAGAAGATAAGCAGTTAAACTTCACCCAACCCACCTGGAGGGAAACTGACGTGACCGGATCAGCTGTCTGTTTCACACCATGGCCGATTTTATTTTCCATTTGGCGCTGATGGGACCCCAATTCATATTTATTAATGAGGCTCCCATGGGTGCCTCATCTGCCGGCAAAGCCAGCGGTGTTAAAATGGGGATTCGTCGGGAACGGAGTGGAAAATTGACACGCTCCATTTTAACTGCTCCCCCACTCTTTTCCAGCTGATTGAGAAGAGTTAAATTTCCCCCTTAAATGTCAGTTAACGCTGAGAATTGAATTATGTTTCGAATCCTCCTGTATCTTAGCTTCCAAATAAAAATTTGATTTAAAAAAAATTGCTGTGAAGAATTAATATTTTAAAACGTTTGCAGTATTAATTTGTTGCCATACATTTTATGAACCATGTGACATTTTTGTCTTGCTGGGTTTGCATAAATTATTAAATAATGTAAGCAACTGTAAAATGAATGCTGGTTCTTTGGTTCTAAAAGAGCATGCAGCTGTCACTGACAGGTTGGAAAATTATAAATTTGTGCTTAATTTAGATATTGAATAGTTTACGACTGTTGTTTGTTCCAATATAAGTAACCACGGTCATCGCTGGTTTGATTTAAGTACCCAGGGCCCCAATTTTAACTCCAGGCGGATTCCCTGCTCAGGCCTGAGTTAAAATTACAGTTGGGTCTCAATGATGTCATCGGGCCGTAACATGCATATGTAAAGAAGGACCCTGTTGGCTCCGGGCGCGAGTCCTTGCCGCCTGCTCAGGAGAGCAGGTTAAAATTGCAGATGTTGCGATCATGGCGGCTTTCGGATAGGTAAGAGCCAGGGCGATTTTTTTAACTGCCCATCCGCCAGGTTTCTGCTGAGCGGGTAGGGTTAAAATCACCCCTAACTTAATCAAACGTTAGCTGTTACAGGTGTGAATATCTGTCAGAAAATGCAAGCAGGCAGTTTCTGTACATAAATGACCATTCAGTTTCAAGAGTAATATAATCAAGTATATTTGAGAGTTGTATATTGCAAGATAAATATGTTTTATAAACCAGAACGCTTTGGCTGAGAGGTCAAAGGTATTCTGAGAACAAATCTGCTCTGTTGGAGGGACACTGGGATTTATGCTGCTTCAAGAAACCTCTGCCTTGAAATCAAGTTGTTTGGATATTAATGGCTAGGTTAACACCTCCATTAAATAGTGCACAAAGGAATTTCCAATAAACATGTTAAGTGTTCATACACTAACATTGTAAGATCCTAATTTCAAAGCATTTGATTTTTCAAAGGGATTTTTGCTGAAAAAGAAACAAGAACAATGGCCTGAATTTGAATCCTTTGGCGGGTTGGGAGCAGGGGGGGCGCTCAGGAGCAGTCGGGAAACCCGGGAGAATGGGCTTCCCGCAGGCCCTGCCGAATTTAATGGCAGGGCCTGATTTGCATTTGAAACCTCAGTTTCCCACCCGCAGCCAGCCAGATGGAGAGGCTGGCAGGCTGCGGGCGGGTAGGCCTGCGGCACTAGGCTGGAGAGAGGAAAGAGGGAGGGATCAGGTGGGGACAGGAGGATGATCGGGGAGCTGGGGGGGCTGACCGAGTGGGGGCCAGAGGATGATCGGGGAGCTGGGGGTGCTGACCGAGTGGGGTCCAGAGGATGATCGGGGAGCTGGGGGGGGCTGACCGAGTGGGGTCCAGAGGATGATCGGGGAGCTGGGTGCTGACCGAGTGGGGGCCAGAGGATGATCGGGGAGCTGGGTGCTGACCGAGTGGGGGCCAGAGGATGATCGGGGAGCTGGGTGCTGACCGAGTGGGGGCCAGAGGATGATCGGGGAGCTGGGGGGGGGCTGACCGAGTGGGGTCCAGAGGATGATCGGGGAGCTGGGGGGGGCTGACCGAGTGGGGTCCAGAGGATGATCGGGGAGCTGGGTGCTGACCGAGTGGGGGCCAGAGGATGATCGGGGAGCTGGGTGCTGACCGAGTGGGGGCCAGAGGATGATCGGGGAGCTGGGTGCTGACCGAGTGGGGGCCAGAGGATGATCGGGGAGCTGGGGGTGCTGACCGAGTGTGGGCCAGAGGATGATCGGGGAGCTGGGGGGGCTGATCGAGTGGGGGCCAGAGGATGATCGGGGAGCTGGGGGGGCTGACCGAGTGGGGGTGGGAGGAGCACCGAGGGGGTAGGCAGATGACATGGCGGGGGGGCCAAGGGAGCATTGGGGGAGGCAGAAAACATCGGGGGCAGCCTGAAGATCATAGGTGGGCGGGGGGGGGGAGGTGGCGGGGAAGTCTGAGAAGGCAATCGAAGGCTGCGGTGCGGGGGGGGGGCGCATCGGAATCGGAGGCCTGGGGGGGATTGGAGGCCTCGTGGGGGGGGTCTCCGATCACGGGGATGGGTTAGGCAGGGACACTGGATCCAGGAGGTAAGTGTAAAGGCACTTGCATTAGCTGTCGGGTTTCACAAGGCCTGCAAAACCTGACCAGCTACAGTTAATTTTAAAATGGTGGTTAAATCTGAGGCACGCCAGCCTCATTATAATATTTAAATGGGCGACCCGCCTCCTGGGAGTGGGTTGGCTGCCCGCCACACGTCCCGCCTCCATTAAAACTGGAAGTGAGCGGGTTGGAGGCGGGTTGGGGTCGGGATTCAGATTTTTAACACTTTTACTTCCCACCCAACCACAACCCACCGGTTTTTTGGGGTTAAAATTCCCTCCATTGAGTTCCAGTGGATATTCTCTGCTGTGTCATATTTTGCCTAATATCTCTGCTTCTCTGTGTTTAACTTGTGTAAATAAATATTGTAGTGATTTACTGCAAAATGATATTCCACCAATCAAATATATGAGCATGAAGCTATGGAAAGTTCAGTACTGCAATTGCCATTAATAGTTAGATCTAGCCTGGTCATCTCTTAGAGGATCGAATTAGTAACAAACACACACCCGGATAATGGAGGAAGACAAGTTCTGCTCACAGGAACTGCTGTCAAACTATTTGAAAAAGAAAATGGTAATTTAAAAGCCAGATCTGTAACAGTCCACCGTCTCAATAACCACCCCCTTCTTTGATTGAACATGTGTGAAAATGAAATTCTAAAGAAGGGAAAATACCAAAGAGAAATTGAATAGGAAAAACTCTTTAAATGTGAAGGCCACAATCAGTATCTCTTTCAGAGTTACGTCCAGCAAGGTTGTCCAAACTATGGCTTTATACCCACCTGTCACCCCTGAATCTGCTCTGGAAGCCCCTATCAATGCTGGCCCCCAGCTCCAAAATTGCAGCAGTCTGAGCTTCCATGACAACAGTGTGAGCAGCAAGATGTGAGGTCCGGGGTAGTGAGGTTCCAATAGTGGTGGGAGTAGGAAGTGCAGAGTGTGTGAGTAGGAGAAGGAGGTGAAGTGAAGTGTGGTGCAGTGACTGTAAGAGAGTGAAGTGAAGTGGGGGAGAGGAGTGTTGTGAGTAGCGGGGCTGCATGTGGTGTGGGTGTGAGGAGAGTGTAGTTGAGGTGAGAGGTAAGATTCTTACTTTGGCAACTCTGCTGAAGTCATTAAACTTCTTCCAGCATTGTAACCAGTCCTGGGGGCTAAGCTCCTCACATTCACCTCCTCAGCCACCATTGTCTTCGGAGCTATTGTCTGGAGGGCTTTTTGCACCCCTGGGAGGGCATTGAGCATCGCAGGGGGCGAAGTAATTGAACATCGCTAGGGGGGATTGAACATCGTGGGGGGAGGGGGCGGTGAGATAATTGAACATTGCGGGGGGGGGGGGGGGAATCGAACATCATGGGGGGAGTGAGGTAATTGAACATAGCGGGGGGGGGATCGAACATCGTGGGGGGGGCAGTGAGATAATTGAACATAGCGGGGGGGGGATCGAACATCGTGGGGGGGGCAGTGAGATAATTGAACATAGCGGGGGGGGGATCGAACATCGTGGGGGGGGCAGTGAGATAATTGAACATAGCGGGGGGGGAGAATCGAACATCGTTGGGGGGGTGAGGTAATTGAACATCGCGGGGGAGTGAGGTAATTGAACATTGTGGGGTGAGTGAGGTAATTGAACATTGTTGGGGGGAGTGAGGTAATTAAACATCGCGGGGGGAGTGAGGTAATTGAACATTGTGGGGGGGGTGAGGTAATTGAACATCGCGGGGGGAGTGAGGTAATTGAACATTGTTGGGGGAGTGAGGTAATTGAACATCGCGGGGGGAGTGAGGTAACTGAACATTGCGGGGGGAGTGAGGTAATTGAACATCGCGGGGGGAGTGAGGTAATTGAACATCATGGGGGGAGTGAGGTAATTGAACATCTCTGGGGGGGGTGAGGTAATTGAACATCGCGGGGGGAGTGAGGTAATTGAACATCGCGGGGGGAGTGAGGTAATTGAACATCGTGGGGGGAGTGAGGTAATTGAACATTGCGGGGGGAGTGAGGTAATTGAACATCGCGGGGGGAGTGAGGTAATTGAACATCGCGGGGGAGTGAGGTAATTGAACATCGCGGGGGGAGTGAGGTAATTGAACATCGCGGGGGAGTGAGGAAATTGAACATCTCTGGGGGGGATCGAACATCGTGGTGGGGGTGAGGTAATTGAATATTGCTGGGGGAGGGGAATCGAACATCGCGGGTGGGGTTGAGGTAATTGAACATCGCGGGGGGAGTGAGGTAATTGAACATCGCGGGGGAGTGAGGAAATTGAACATCGCTGGGGGGGGGATCGAACATCGTGGTGGGGGTGAGGTAATTGAGTGACCATAACATGGTTGAATTCCATATTCAATTAGTGGGTGAGAAGGTTGGATCTCAAACAAGCGTGCTAAGCTTGAATAAAGGAGACTATGAAGGTATGCGAGCGGAATTGAGTAGAGTGGATTGGCAAAATAGATTAAAGGGTAAGACGACACATGATCAGTGGTGTACATTCAAGGAGTTATTTTACAACTTCCAAAAAATATATATTCCACTGAAAAGAAAAGGGTGTAAAAGAAAGGACAGTCATCCGTGGCTAAATAAAGAAATTAAGGATAGTATTCGACTAAAAACAAGGGCATATAAGGTAGCAAAATCTAGTGGGAGGACAGAGGATTGGGAAAACTTTAAAAGGCAGCAAAAAATAACAAAAAGATTGATTAAGAAAGGGAAGATAGATTATGAAAGTAAATTAGCAAAAAATATAAAAACAGATAGTAAGAGTTTTTAGAGTTATATAAAAAGAAAAAGGGTGGCTAAAGTAAATGTTGGTCCCTTAGAGGATGAGACCGGGAAATTAATGGTGGGAAATATGGAGATGGCAAAAACACTGAATGAATATTTTGTATCAGTCTTTACAGTAGAGGACACTAAGAATATCCCAACACTGGACAAACAGGGGGCTATAGGGGGAGAGGAGCTAAACACGATCAAAATCACTAAGGAAGTGGTACTCGGTAAAATAATGGGACTCAAGGCGGATAAATCACCTGGACCTGATGGCTTACATCCTAGAGTCTTGAAGGAAGTGGCGGTAGGGATTGTAGATGCATTGGTAATAATTTTTCAAAACTCCCTGGATTCCGCTAAGGTCCCAGCAGACTGGAAAACTGCTAATGTAACACCCTTATTTAAAAAGGGCAATAGACAGAAGGCTGGTAACTATAGACCGGTTAGCCTAACATCTGTGGTAGGTAAAATTTTGGAGTCCATTATTAAGGAAACAGTAACAGGACATTTGGATAATCATAATTTAATAGGACAAAGTCAGCATGGTTTTACGAAGGGAAGTCATGTTTGACAAATTTGCTGGAGTTCTTTGAGGAAGTAACATATAGAGTGGATAAAGGGGAACCAGTGGACGTAGTGTATTTAGACTTCCAAAAGGCATTTGACAAGGTGCCACACAAAAGATTATTGCTTAAGGTAAAAAATCACGGGATTGGGGGTAATATTCTGGCATGGATAGAGGATTGGCTATCTAACAGAAAGCAAAGAGTTGGGATAAATGGTTCATTCTCAGACTGGCAAGCAGTAACTAGTGGTGTTCCACAGGGGTCAGTGCTGGGTCCCCAACTCTTTACAATCTATATTAACGATTTGGAGGAAGGGACCAAGTGTATCATATCAAAATTTGCAGATGATACAAAGATGGGAGGGAAAGTAGTGAGTGAGGAGGACATAAAAAACCTGCAAGGGGACATAGACAGGCTAAGTAAGTGGGCAGAGATTTGGCAGATGAAATACAACACTGGAAAGTGTGAGGTGATGCACTTTGGCAGGAAAAATCCTAGAGCAATTTATTATCTTAATGGCAAGAAACTGGAGAGTACTGAAGTGCAAAGGGATCTGGGGGTCCTGGTGCACGAAACTCAAAAGGTTAGTATGCAGGTGCAGCAAGTGATTAAGAAGGCAAATGGAATGTTGGCTTTCATTGCTAGGGGGATAGAATATAAAAATAGGGAGGTATTGCTTCAGTTGTACAAGGTATTGGTGAGACCGCACCTGGAATACTGCATACAGTTTTGGTGTCCTTACTTAAGGAAAGACATCCTTGCTCTCGAGGCAGTGCAAAAAAGGTTCACTCGGTTAATCCCGGGGATGAGGGGGTGGTCATATGAGGAGAGGTTGTGTAGATTGGGACTCTACTCATTGGAGTTCAGAAGAATGAGAGGCGATCTTATTGAAACATATAAGATTGTGAAGGGGTTGGATCGGGTGGATGCGGGGAGGATGTTCCCGATGACGGGTGAGACTAGAACTAGGGGACATAGTCTTAGAATAAGGGGCTGCTCTTTCAAAACTGAGATGAGGAGGAACTACTTCACTCAGAGGGTGGTAGGTCCATGGAATATGCTGCCACAAAAAGCTGTAGAAGCTACATCATTAAATAAATTTAAAACAGAAATAGACAGTTTCCTAGAAGTAAAGGGCATTAAGGGTTACGGGGAGCGGGCAGGAATTTGGACATGAGTCTAGGTTCGGATCGGTCATGGCCCTGTGGGTAGTGGAGCGGGCCCAGGGACCGTGTAGCCTGATTCTGCTCCTATTTCGTGTGTGCAATTCTGTTAGATGCAGGAGATGGTTCTGTGATAGATAGTAGATTGGCGGTTAGGATCAGATCAGCCATGATCTTATTGAATGGCGGAGCAGGCTCGAGGGGCCGATTGGCCTACTCCTGCTCCTATTTCTTATGTTCTTATGTTCTTATGTTCTTATGTAATATTGCTGGGGGAGGGGAATCGAACATCGCGGGGGGGGAGTGAGGTAATTGAACATCGCGGGGGGAGTTGAGGTAATTGAACATTGTGGGTGGGGTTGAGGTAATTGAACATTGTGGGTGGGGTTGAGGTAATTGAACATTGTGTGGGGGGGGGGATCGAACATTGCCTGGGATACCCGGCCTGCATAAGTTAAAAATAAAAGATTCATTAAAATGGAGGGATGCAGCCTCCTTAAAAGATTTTAGTGACCAGCCCGCCTCCAGAGAGTGGATTGGTCATCCGCTCTCGACCCATCTCTGTTAAATCCGGAAGTGGGTGGGTTGGAGGCGGGTTGGGATCAGGTTTCCTGTTCTTTTATTTTTAACCCACTCCCGCCCGGGGTGGGGGGGGGGTTAAAAGTCCAGAGTCAGGTCGGCTCAGTGAAGTCTGAAGTAGCTAGTTACAAAAGCCAATATAAACCGTAGAGTGTAATGGCTCAGAGGGTAAAAGTGTCCCTTTCAATGCACTGAGCTATAAACATCAGAAAGGCCGCAGGTTCAATTTATGGTCCATGCTGAGTTAACGTTACAATCGACCTTTGTATTGCTGATCTAGGAAAGGAAAAAATCTACCAGGGTTCATAGTCCTGATTGCTATTCAGTGACCCCTGCTGGAAAGTGGTTGTGTGTGGACTGAGTGTTCAGTGGGTATGAATCTGATGCCATTTTGAAATTGACCCATTTTTCCAAAATATATTTTTGTGTTTTTATGAACAACTTCTTTGTATGTTTGTATTTTTTTCTCTATTTTCCACATTCTTTTCTGCTCCTGTCCCAACACTGAACTGAAACCATTGGTAAATAGAATCCTTAGACCTCGAAAGGGAAAGGGAAACATTCTTTGGATTTAGCCTCGACATTTTTGAATATTTACAAATTTGATACATATTTAAATATCTAAAAAAATCCAAAGTGAATAACTAAATCTGCACACATTAGAAGATAGTCTCAAAAAGGTAACTTTTGATCTTGCAAAGAGTCACTACAAAACAGAAAATAGTCATCAGGGTTGCCATCGCTGCTTGGACGTATTCCTGGTGGTTTCATCACGTGATCTTCTGTCTCCAACCGCCCCGCCCAGTCCAACAGCTTTTCTTTCATTCTCCAATATTTTTACGACCAATAAACAAAAGTCTTAAAAGGAAATGGAAAAAAAAACCACAATTTCTTTGAATGGCTCTATGATATTTCTCCCCGGTTTGCCCGCAGCAGAGTCCAGGAGATTAATCTATAATTCCTGGAGACTCCAGGGGAATCCTGGAGGGAGGACAACCTTAATAGACACAATTCAAATATTTTCAAGCTGGAAAAGAATTACCACTGGTGTACATCTGAGGGTCACTTTTGGGATCCCTAATGCTTATATTGGCCCTGAAATTCCATGCCTTACAATCCCAGCAACTCCACCAGTCTCATGCTTGATGGGAACCTCCTCCGCTGACCTCTGTGGTCTTTCCACTGTCAGGTGAAGGTTCCTTCTTTTGCGAGCTGCTGGTGGCGCCCACACCACCAGCAAAGCATCTCAGGCGCCTGCCTGCCCCAACATGCCAGAAACGCCAGTGACTACCACCATGTCTGAGGGAGGTGTCGCCCCCTCCACCCCCCCCCCAGAAAGAATGTAGTTGTGCCTCACGTGGCCCTCTTTGTAAGGAACTGCATTTAATTAACATTTTTTCTTTTTACCTTCCCATCTCTTCCTGGGTCCAGGCCACAATCCCAGCCTGGACAGCCCAGGTGGGACCTACATGTGGCCTTCGATTTGCTCAGTACACTTCTTCTCAGTGGGTGTACCAGATGCTGATCCTGCTGATTGAGAGGCTATGAATTTGGTAACTTCCAACATTGGGAGTCTCCGCTGACCTTGTAAGTGGTGGGTGTAGCCGGGCCCTGCGTTTGCAGCCATTCCAGCAGGGTCTGGGAAATTGTGACTCATAGCTCCTTTAACCTGGGGCTGAGGTACAATTATATACACTCCAGCTGAATGCTGTCAAGCCATATGTGAAACTGCTTGATGCTATTAGCATGGAAATTGACAAAATATTCCTTTTGCCAGCAGCGCTGCCCCGAAGCTGACATGAGTTCTGCCCTGACTTTAATGGCAGTAATATTTCAGTGGATAAACAAATGAGCTCTGACTCCAAGACCTGAGAAGTGTTTATGTTTGCAGAGTACTGATGTCATTTGAACTGTATGGGCACCTCAAACAAAAAACCTTTAAATAGTTGTGTCTGGTATATGCTGCTGTAACATGTTGGAAGTGACAAAATACATATTGGAAATAGCATCTCATTTACTTCCATTGCTATTAAACTGTCGACACCGTTTTGACACCAATACCCTCTGAAAGTGATGTGGCCCGGCAGGGCAGAGCTGTACTGCTGGCTCCGTATCGTTTTCCCGGCAGGCAAGCAAAGCTGTGTGCAACTGTACTTACCCTCAGGCACAGAGCTCTGCTCACTGCTATCCAAATACCAGTTAAATTAATGTTGGAGAACAGCTGCCATGGTCGTTGGTTCTTTGCCATCACTAAAAACTAAGTGGTCCAATGGACTGCCTATATAACTGTAACCGGTGTGAAGCCTGCACAGTCTGAGACGGTGGCTGCGATTTTGCCTACCGAGGCGGATCCGGGGCGGCCGGGGTCCGCAGTGAGTTCCCAGCCCGCTGCCTGCTCCAACCCACTCTGTTGAAGTGATTTTACATTGATTGAGCTTGTTAGGCCTGCCCAGCGATGTTCCCGGCCAATTTAAAGGAAGCGGGTCTGATGACGTCATTTGATGACGCGTCATCAGCCAGTTTCCTTAAAGGGGCCATGTCCAAATTGATCTTGACAGTTGTGCTGTCAGTGTTCTACAGCATTGAGGTGCTGCAAACACTGACAAGCACTGCACAGAGGTGCACGGCTGCACCCAGGCTCTCCCGTGACTCCCTCCATATGCTTATGGAGGGAGTCACAGCACGCAGGGAGGACCTCTTCCCTTTCGATGGGCTGAAGAGACCTCCCCAGGAGACCAACGCAGCCTGGTTGCACATTGCACAGGAGGGCACAAGCAGGGATGTCATCAGGAGGACCTGGCTGCAGTGGTGCAAACCTTTCAATGATCTCAGTAGATCACGAAACGTTACTGCAAAGCCACACTCAACCTCATCCTGCTGTGCCACTCATCACATCCCCATCACTCTGCCTTCCCTACCCTACTCCTGCACATCCTTACTCAAACCAACTTGCCTTGCACCTCCACCCATCCCTCTCTATCCACATTATCACATCCCCATCTCACGAGCCACCCCTCACGCTCACCCTCATCCTAGTGCAATCATACCAACTAACAACACACAAGGGTAGGCACTTGGGGGTTTTAGCCAATATTCATGTGAAGTTTCTGTTAATGTGCTGTCAAACATTGAAACCTTTATTTTGAACACTTTGCGTTCTTGGACAGATTTGTGTGCACCTTTGGAAGTAGCTTAGTGAGTTGCAGTGAATGGTGAGACATAACGGTACCCCCCGCAATGGCGATGAGTGTGAAAGGAATGACTTGGACATTGTAGGGATGCTTTATGGTGTTGGTGTGGTGTGGGTGCCAACCTGGTGCATCATGTGGCAGCCAGGGTGTGCAGCGTCAAGTGAAGTAAATTTGGCCAGGGTAAGGCCATCCCTGGCGTCCCAGGCGACAATGTGGTCGAGTGCTGATGCCCTGTGTCCTGTGCAGCATCAGTTGATTGCGGAGAAGGTTGGTGATGCTGGTGTTGGGGCTGATCGTGGTGGGATTCTGAGGACCAAGGTGAGATATTTTCAAGGGCACCGATGCTGATGGAATAAATGGCTGGTGAGATTGAGATGACAGAATTGATCTGTCAATGGTGAGAGGGGTTGTTCCAATGACGTGACACTGGATAGAGAGTTTGCTCCAAACACTTACAACCTGCATAAAGCTCAATCTGTCTTCCAAATGCAGTAAGCAACAGCTTCTGACCTTGGAAAGTGAACAGCTATGAAATGGGAGCTTTTATAGACCATTTGCAGCTGTCAAGTTTAGAAATCATCCCTTGCTGACACAACACAATGACCCCCTTACCTAACGTGATCCCCGAGCAGCGGGGAAGCCGTGGGCGAACTCTTAAAATCTAAAGGTGAGCTTAAAATACTATTTAATTGCCTCTTAACAATCTATCTAATCACCTAAATTGCCTCACCTGCCGCTTGGTGTCGGGTCTGTTCAGCGCTGACAGACCCCACACCTGGGAGACTAGCGTGGAGGCTGGTTGACAGCGGGTTCCTTAGCCGCTGTCAATCATTTCAAATTTCAAAGCTGACCCGCCTCCAATTCCGTCCTTTCAGCACCGGTAAAACTCCGGCCTATCACTTCAAGGGGATCTCTCACCTCTTAGCAAAATGCACTACGATGTATTAACGTTGTATGGACTGGCACGGGACAGGAAATCAGATCATAAATGTAACAAAAGTGATTGATTTTAATATCTGCCCCTCTTTCAGGCACAGTGCTGTGGGGACCTTCTCAGATGAAGACCGGAAATTTGTGGGCAGTCCTATGGGAGCAGAGCCCTGGTGTCACAGAGCTCCGTCTGTATTTCTGATTGGTTGTGCTTCTTGTTCTGGTGCTCCTGGGACGCTATCCCCAGGAAAATTGAGGAAAAGTGGCCCAAATATGTGGTATAATTTTCTCCACTCAGCAACATTAGCAAATCAAAAATGTTTTATATCAACAGCAAATTTTTAAGTAACACTGGTCCTGCTTCCTTGCTGTCGGTGGCTGTTAATAGCATTATTGTGCACTGGGAAAAGAAAAAAAAAGGTTTGTCAGTGGTTCAAGTTCAGGGTTGGATTTACTGATGGGCTATTACAGCAGACAGAACAATTTTATCCAGACGAAACAAAATCTCCTTCACTCCATTTTAATTTAAATTTTGAACAGTGTGAAAAAAATGCATGCAATTGATTTTGTAACTTTAGTAAGTTAATGTAATATTGTTTTTTTTTTGCAAATGCGGTGGGAAGTTCTCAATAAGTGCTGCTTACTTCATAATGTGTGTTTCATGCTTTACAAATGCCAGTCAGTGATTGCTGCCGATATGCACGGGTAACATGATCTGACATTTGGCCAAGCATCAGCTCAAACACACGAGATGAGAAACTATTGCCCCTGGATCCAATGAAAACTGATGGCATAAAGACCACAATTCAGTACATTTCCTCCAATCTGTGTTTTTCACTGAGGGGGGGTTCTCTTGCTTTTGGTTGTAAAACACTTGCAAGAGATCCTTGGAAGCATTGTATGCTGTGAAGCAACATAAAAGCTACAAACTACAACTTCAGTTTCAAAACCTAATGAATTTATTTGGATGAGGGGAAGGTAACTAAGTGGTACCATGCGTTAGCACGCTGCCCTTTGGCTTCTGGGGCCTGTTTTCTCTATCTGTGGGCTGTAAAAATCCTACATGAAATGAAGTTGGGTAGTGTTGATTAAGTTTCCAGTGGGTGTAACTCCACAGCACGCAACTGCCTGTAATTTTATTCCGAATGCTACAAAATTGGCAGTCTCGCTTAGAAAGATGACAAGAGGTGTGCAGGTTAGGTTGATTTGGCTATGATAAATTGACCCTTAGTGTTAGGGGGATTAAATACGTGGGCTTACGGGGATAGGGTGGGATATGTGTCGGTGCAGGCTCGATGGGCCGAAATGGCCTCTATCTGCACTGTGGGGATTCTGTGATTCTGTGATTAGAAATGGAAAACTTCAACTGGGGTTCAGTGGGGTAGGGGTGTCCAACCTTTGGGAACAGTGGGTTAGAACTTTCAGCTGCCACTGGCACGTGGACTTTTGAGTCAGGCAGAATCATGATTAAACACCAGTGCCCTGAAAATGTGATGGTGGGCGCGACCACTGACTCCACCGAAGTACGCAAGGTCAAGGGCAGAGATACACTGGTACTTGTAGGGGACGCATCTGGGGCTGCACCCACCAGAAGAGGTCACATAGTGTGGTGTGAATGGTCGGCTGGGGGTGAGATGCTGGCACCCACCCTCGAATCAAATTGAGGAATCGCCCCCAAACCCGGTTATCCCTCCATAACTGGGCCACTCCTACTTTTAAAAAGAAGCAATCATTTTTTTCAGGGGTCCTGATGAGTGAGCCTGAAGCACCATCCGAAGACCCACCAGTAGATCAGCTGTTCCTTCCAGCTTGTCTTTACCTCACCTACTTAGCTATGTCTTTCTGTTGAGTGGATGAAATCAGTTATCTCTTTTTGCTCCTCTACAGTCCATAGTTTCTTACCATTTAGAAAATACTCCGAATTATCTTTCTTGGGTCTAAAGTGCATGACCTCACACTTGCCAACATGTGAGCATGCCCTCTTTGACATAGTTTTGCCCACTCACTTAATCTGTCTATCTCTTTGCAACTTACTGCCCCTCCTAAATCAGAAGTCGCACAACACCAGGTTATAGTCCAACAGATTTATTTAATTTTACAAGCTTTCGAAGCAGTTCGCTCCTTCGTCAGGTAAGTTAGCAATGTTAACCGGCAAGTTAGTAAGTTAGCCGGCATCTCCACATCATGACCTCCTAAATCAGTTGCATCTGCAAACTTGGATATATGACTTTTATTCCTACATCCAAGTCATTAATAAATATAATGAAAAGTTGAGGCCCCAGAACAGATCCCTGGGGAACATCGTTTGTCACATCCCACCAATCAGAGTACTTACCCTTTATCCCCACTCTCTGGGCTGGATTTTGATACTGGGGCGGGTTGGGGTCGTGTCATCCGCATTTCGTGTTATCCACCCGCCTGCAATTCGATGAGGGAGATTGATGCAATTTTAACTTAATTGGGCAATTGAGTTCCAGCATGTGGGAACCCATGAACCAATTAGTGGTTTCAGTCTGAAAGTCGCCTCTGATGATGTCATCATTGCAGGTCAGAGACTGCCTGGTCTCAGAGATTGCCTGGCCTTTGCTGTGAGAGGATCTGGATGCAAAATGAGCAGCATCTGAGAGAGAGAGAGAGAGAGAGAGAGAGAGAGAGAGAGAGATTGTGATTGCAACCAAGTCCTCCCAGGCAGTCTCTGAAGACATTCAATGCAGCAGCATCAGAGGCGACTTTCAGACCTAATACTACTACTACCTTCATCACAATACTACTACTACTACCTTCATCACATCTCTGTTGTAATAGTGGACTTGCAGCTGATAGTCAGCTATCCACTTGTGCTCCTGCCAGGTTTCACTGGCGTGTTTCACATCAAGCGTACTTCATGTGGGAAAAGGGTTAAACTAGCTAAAACGTTTCAAAATGGCATTACAGAGCCAATTTAGGGCTTGTTAAGGGCTTTAATGGCCTCTCCCGCCTCTTGGAGGTGGGATGGACTCGGGAACCCTGCGACCAATTTTGTCAAAATTGCGTGGAGGCAGAATGGAGTCGGGATGGGGTCGGGACCCCCGACCCCGCAACTTTAACCCCCACACGCCTCCAAACCCGACTCCACGGGTCATTGAAAATCCAGCCCTCTGTCTCCTATCTCCCAACCAATCTCCAACTGATGAAAAGGATACTTCCAATTCCATGCAAGACTTCATTATTTCAATGCTCACCTGGTCAGCCTCTCATCCTCCATCATCCGTTAACTTCAGCTCCTCCAAACCTCTGCTGCCTGTTCCCTGCACCAAGTTCCCTCACTCATCACTCTTGTCCTTGTTAACCTACATTAACCCCCAAACCCTAACAGCTCCAATTTAAAATTCTCATTCTCATGTTCAAATTCCTTCATGGATCACCCCTCCCTATCTCTATAACATCCTCCAACCCCCGCAACCCCCCACCACCAGAACTCTGCATTCCTCTGAATTTGGTCTCTTGTGCATCACCCCTCCCTTCGCCACACATGCCTATGCTATGTAAGGTCTCTGCTCTGGAATTTCCTCTTTAAACCCCTCTGCCTCATCCACCTCTTTGATCAAGCCTTCCCAATATCTCCTTTTTTACGTTGGTGCCCATTTTTGTCCGATCGTGCCTCTGTGAAACGCCTTAGAACATTTTTCTTTGTTAAGGGTGTTGTATAAATGTCTTCTTTTACTCTTAGGCAGCCCTTTGGAACCGAGGATGACTTGCTTCCACACCAAAAATGAGTTCTCAGGTGACTGATGAGTCCAATGCGGGATCTACAGTCTCTGTCACAGGTGGGGCAGACGGTGGTTGAAGGGGCAGACGGTGGTTGAAGGGGCGGGTGGGTGGGGTGCTTGGGTTGACATGCGCTCCTTCCGCTGCCTGCGCTTGGCTTCCGCTTGCTCCCGGCGAAGAGACTCGAGGTGTTCGGCGCCTTCCTGGATGCTTCTCCTCCACTTTGTACGGTCTTGGGCCAGGCATTCCCAGGTGTCGGTGGGGATGTTGCACTTTTTCAAGGAGGCTTTGAGGGTGTCCTTGAAGCATTTCCTCTGCCCACCTGGGGCTCTCTTGCCGTGTTGGAGCTCCGAGTAGAGCGCTTGTTTTGGGAGTCTCGTATCGGTCATGCGGACGATGTGGCCCGTCCATCGGAGCTGATTGAGCGTGGTCAAAGCTTTGATGCTGGGGATGTTGGCCTGAGCGAGAACACTGACATTGGTGCGCCTATCCTGCCAATGGATTTGCAGGATCTTGCGGAGGCAGCGTTGGTGGTACCAACATTTTATATAAATGTAAGTTGTTGATGTTGACTGACCTGCTGAGTGTAGGCAGTATTTTCAGATTCAAGTCCCACTCCACAGGCCAAAAATCTAGGCTGACACTCCAGTGCAGTGCTGAGGGAGTGCTACACTGCCGGAGGTGCCGTCTTTCGGATGAGACATTAAAACGAGGCCCCATCTGCTCTCTCAGGTGCAGTAAAAGATCCCACGGCACTATTTCGAAGAAGAGTAGGGGAGTTATCCCCGGTAACCTGGCCAATATTTGTCCCTCAATCAACTTCACTAAAAACAGATTATCTGGTCATTATCACATTGCTGTTTGTGGGAGCTTGCTATGCGCAAATTGACTGCCGCATTTCCTGCATTACAACAGTGACTACACTTCAAAAAGTACTTCATTGGCTGTAAAGCACTTTGGGACATCCGGTGGTCGTGAGAGGCGCTATATAAATGCAAGCCTTTCTTTCCTTCCTTCCTCCTTCCTGCTTTCTTTCCTACTTTTTTTCCTTCTTTCTTTCTCTCTGTAATTCCGAGGTCTGAGATACCATTGTACAAACCCCACTGCAATCCTCCTTTACTGCTGTCTTAGATTTCAGAAAGGCTAGTGATGGTGCTTGTTAGTGATGTGCTATACAGCTGGATTCTGTTGATATTCTGCAGATCTGCAACACTAAGGGGGAGAAATTCAGTATCGCCCCATTTGGGGGCACCATTATTGGCCGGGCGCAAAGATTAGCGCCTGGCGCTAATTATCAACTCCGATTGCAAACTTGACTTTTATCACCCCTGGAGGTGATTGGAGCGCTAAATCAGGCGCTTCACATCTGTCTTAAGGCGCAAAGGCCGAGGAGCGAGGCGCTACCTCAGAGTGCTGGCGAAGCTCATGTGATGTCAGTTAGCAATGGAACACACACACAATGGCGCCGGCCAGTTCTTAAAGGGGAGGGTTGATCTTACTCTCCATCCACATCCTGCTCAATGCAGCCTTGAATCTTGGCCTGGAGAGACCTGTACATCAAATCTGCTGGAAAGAACAATGGTGAGGGCCAGGGAAAGAGCTCAGAGTGCAACCCCCAAAGTCTCTTCTAAATCGATACAAGGAAGGGCAAATCAAAATGAACCTGCAAAGTGCTGCTCAGTACCCAAAACTCCTTCACACAGCGTTGAATCTCTCCAGAAGTGTCTCTCTCTCTCTCTCTCAGAATGCGTGGTTCAAAAATGTCACCAACAAAAAAAGGCAGGAAGCGGTCGCCTTTAAATAGCGCTCCCCCAGTCCCTTCCTGACTGCAAAACGCTCCCCTCAACCTGTCGTTGCTAGCGGCAGGCGGTAAGGCAGGGGGCGCCACTCAATATCCGCTCCGGGGCGTTGCGCACTCGACTGACGTCATGATCTGCCGGCGCAGGAGATCATGGCGGTAGTGTTTAGCGCCGCCGCAAAATGTCTAGATAATTTCACAAGCGGCGCAAACATCGCTGCGCCCGGGCGCTGGTTGCTTTGCGCCCCATTAGCGCCCTCTTAAGGCGCTAACGGGAGGCGCAACCAACTGAATTTTTACCCTTAAGTATGTTGAGGCTACTTAACATTACAAATAAGGAAACCTATACTATAATTAGGGGCGTATGACAGATGTCAGCTTGATAATACAGGGGCGAATCAGGCTGAATATAAAAAGTACAGAGGAGAAGTGAAAAAGAAATAAGAGGGGCAAAGAGACAGGACGAGGATAGATTGGCGGCTAACATAAAGGAGAATCCAAAGGTCTTCTATTGTCATGTTAACAGTAAAAGGGTTGTCACAGGAGTGATGGGGCCGATTAGGGACCAAAATGGAGAACTATTGGTGGAGGCAGTAGGCATGGCTGAGGTAGTAAATGAGTACTTTGCATCCGTGTTTACCAAGGAAGAGGACTTTGCCAAAGCTATGGCAAACAAAGAGATTGCTGGGATACTGGATGAGATAAAAATAGATAAAGAGGTGGTACTAGACAGGCTGGCGATAATTAAAGTGGATAAGTCACCCGGTCCGGATGGGATGCATCCTAGGTGGCTGAGGGAATTAAGGGTAGAAATTGCAGAGGTGCTGGCCACAATGACCTTCCTTCCAACATAAGGTCAGAAATGGGGATGTTCGCTGATGACTGCATAGTGTTCAGCGCCATTCACAATTCCTCAGATAATGAAGCAGTCCATGCCAGCATGCAACAAGACCTGGACGACGTTCAGGCTTGGGCTGATAAGTGGCAGGTAACATTCGCACCACACAAGTGCCAGGTAATGACCATCTGCAACAAGCGAGAGTCTAACCACCGCCCCTTGACATTCAACGGTACTACCATTGTCAAATCCCCCACCATCAACATCCTGGGGGTCACCATTGACCAGAAACTTAACTGAACCAGCCACATAAATATTGTGGCAATAAGAGCAGGTCAGAGGCTAGGTATACTGCAGTGAGTGTCTCACCTCCTGACTCCCCAAAGCCTTTCCACCATCTACAAGGCACAAGTAAGGAGTGTGATGGAATACTCTCCACTTGCCTGGATGAGTGCAGCTCCAACAACACTCAAGAAGTTTGACACCATCCAGGACAAAGCAGCCCGCTTGATTGGCACCCTATCCACCACCTTAAACATTCACTCCCTCTACCACCGGCGCACCATGGCTGCAGTGTGTACCATCTACAAGATGCACTGCAGCAACTCGCCAAGGCTTCTTTGGCAGCACCTCCCAAACCCGCGACCTCTTCCACCTAGAAGGACAAGGACAGCAGGCGCATGGGAACACCATCACCTCTAAGTTCCCCTTCAAGACACACCATCCTGACTTGGAAGTATATCGCCGTTCCTTCATCGTCGCTGGGTCAAAATCCTGGAACTCCCTCCCTAACCGCACTGTGGGAGCACCTTCACCACACGGACTGCAGCGGTTCAAGAAGGTAGCTCACCACCACCTTCTCGAGGGCAACTAGGGATGGGTAATAAATGCTGGCCTTGCCAGCGACGCCCACATCCCATGAATGAATAAAAAAACATCTTCCAATCCTCCTTAGATACAGGGGTGGTGCCAAAGGACTTGAGGATTGCAAATGTTACAAAAAAGGGGAGAAGGATAACACCAGCAATTACAGACCAGCCAGTTTAACGTCGGTGGTGGGGAAGCTTTTAGACACAATAATCCAGGAGAAAACTAACAGCCACTTGGACAAACATGGACTAATAAAGGACAGCCAGCATGGATTTGTTAAGGGTAAATTGTGTTTGACTAACTTGATGGAATTTTTTGATGAGGTAACAGCACTACTGACCGAGCTGGCCGAGTCCTGAAGGACATCACTGCCAGACTGGGCCTGCAGCAGGTGGTGAGAGAACCAACATGAGGGAAAAACCTACTTCACCTCGGCCTTACCAATCTACCTGTCGCGGATGCATTTGTCCATGGCAGTATTAGTAGCAGTAACCACCACACAGTCCTTGTGGAGACGAAGTCCTGTCTTCACACTGAGGACACCCTCCATCGTGTTGTGTGGCACTACCACTGTGCTAAATGAGATAGATTCAGAACAGATATAGCAGCTCAAAACTGGGCATCCATGAGGCATTGTGGGCCATCAGCAGCAGCAGAATTGTACTCCACCACAATCTGTAACCTCATGGTCCGGCATATCCCTCACTCTACCATTACCATCAAGCAAGGTGACCAACCCTAATTCAATGAGGAGTGTAGAAGAGCATGCCAGGAGCAGCAACAGGTGTACCTAAAAATGAGGTGCCAACCTGGGGAAGCTGCAACACAGGACTACATGCATGCTAAACAATCTATAAACAGATCTAAGTGATCCCACAATCAACGGATCAGATCAAAGCTCTGCAGTCCGGCCACATCCAGTCGTGAATGGTGGTGGACCATTAAACAACTGACGGGAGGAGGAGGCTCCATGAATATCTCCATCCTCAATGATGGTGGAGCCCAGCACGTGAGTGCAAAAGCCAAGGCTGAAGCATTTGCAACCATCTTCAGCCAGAAGTGCCGAGTGGATGATCCATATCGGCCTACTCCTGAGGTCCCCACCATCACAGAAGCCAGTCTTCAGCCAATTCGATTCACTCCACGTGATATCAAGGAACGGCTGAGCGCACTGGATACAGCAAAGGCTATGGGCCCCGACAATATCCCGGCTGTTGTGCTGAAGACTTGTGCTCCAAAACTAGCTGCGCCTCTAGCCAAGCTGTTCCAGTACAGCTACAACACTGGCATTTACCTGACAATGTGAAAAACTGCCCAGGTATGTCCTGTCCACAAAAAACAGGACAAATCCAATCCAGCTAATTACCACCCCATCAGTCTACTCTCAATCCTCAGCAAAGTGATGGAAGGTGTTATCGATAGTGCTATCAAGCGGCACTTACTCACCAATAACCTGCTCAGCGATGTTCAGTTTGGGTTCTGCCAGGACCACTCAGCTCCAGACCACATTACAGCCTTAGTCCAAACATGGACAAAAGATTTGAATTCCAGAGGTGAGGTGAGAGTGACTGCCCTTGACATCAAGGCAGCATTTGACCGAGTGTGGCATCAAGGAGCCCTAGTAAAATTGAAGTCAATGAGAATCAGGGGAAAGACTCTCCACTGGCTGAAGTCATACCTAGCACAAAGGAAGATGGTTGTGGTTGTTGGAGGCCAATCATCTCAGCCCCAGGACATCGCTGCAGGAGGTCTTCAGGACTGTGTCCTAGGCCCAACCATCTTTAGCTGCTTCATCAATGATCTTCCCTCCATCATAAGGTCAGAAGTGGGGATGTTCGCTAATGATTACACAGTGTTCAGTTCCATTCGCAACTCCTCAGATGATGAAGCAGTCCATGCCCACATGCAGCAAGACCTGGACGACGTTCAGGCTTGGGCTGATAAGTGGCAAGTAACATTCGCGCTACACTAGTGCCAGGCAATGACTATCTCCAACAAGAGAGCGTTTAACCACCGCCCCATGACATTCAACGGCATTACCATCACCGCCATCAACATCCTGGGGGTCACCATTGACCAGAAACTTAACTGAACCAGCCACATAAATACTGTAGCAACAAGAGCAGGTCAGAGGCTAGGTATTCTGCAGCAAGTGTCTCACCTCCTGACCCCCCAAAGCCTTTCCACCATCTACAAGGCACACGTAAGGAGTGTGATGGAATACTCTCCACTTGTCTGGATGAGTGCAGCTCCAACAACATTCAAGAAGCTCGACACCATCCAGGACAAAGCAGCCCGCCTGATTGGCACCCCATCCACCATCTTAATCATTTACTCCCTGTACCACTGGCACACCATGGCTGCAGTGTGTACCATCTACAAGATGCACTGCAGCTACTCACCAAGACTTCTTTGACAGCATCTCCCAAACCCGCGACCTCTTCCACCTAGAAGGACAAGGGCAGCAGGTGCATGGGAACACCATCACCTCCAAGTTCCCCTCCAAGCCACACACCATCCTGACTTGGAAATATCCTTCATCGTCGCTGGGTCAAAATCATGGAAC
Source organism: Squalus acanthias (assembly GCA_030390025.1). Lineage (NCBI taxonomy): Eukaryota > Metazoa > Chordata > Chondrichthyes > Squaliformes > Squalidae > Squalus > Squalus acanthias. Next base: position 148,095,864 of record CM059425.1, read on the forward strand.
TCCCTCGCTAACAGCACTACGGGAGTACCTTCACCACACGGACTGCAGCAGTTCAAGAAGGCGGCTCACCACCACCTTCTCAAGGGCAATTAGGGATGTGCAATAAATGCTGACCTTGCCAACAATGCCCAAAAATAACAGAGAGGGTGGATGAGGGCAGTACAGTTGATGTTGTGTATACGGACTTTCAAAAGGTGTTTGATAAAGTACCACATACTAGGCTTGTTAGCGCAATTGAAGCCCATGGGTTAAAAGGGGCAGTAGCAGCATGGATACAAAATTGGCTGAGGGATAGAAAACAGAGAGTTGTGGTGAATGGCTGTTTTTGGACTGGCGGGAGTTATACAGTGGCGTTTCCCAAGGTTTAGTACCAGGACCACTGCTGTTTTTGATATACAATGGCCCGGAATATTTGACCCCAAATCACGCTTCGCATAAGGATCTCGTGATCCCTGTGTCGAGAACTTTGGGTTTTCTGACATTCAATTCAAATCCATGAAGTATAGTGGGGATCCCCTTGTGCGAACTACTGTGACGTCAGCAAGCTGTCTAAGCAGCCAATCAAAATGCAGAATTCTCACAGACCGCGAACAATGAATTGAGTAAGCTCTTAAAATTCTAACTTTTTAAAAATGTTAGAGGAAGCAAAACAAAGATTGGGGCTCTCACATGGGGAAAAGGCAAACCTGAAATAAAGATGGATAAACTTTTTTAAAAAGTACATTTGTTTGGAAATGTTTTTGGAAATGTTTATTTTATTAAAATGGACAAATTTCACACTACACAAAATTAAAATAAGTTTTCCAGGCCCTTAACAATTGTTTAGCAGTAATACCGCTGTCAAAACCCCAGTTACACCTAATCCCTTTCGGTGTAACTTTTAGTGGGGAATTTAACAGCATACTTACTGCGGAAGAGCCGAAGTTATCATCAGTTTCCCTGATTTGGGTGATTACACTGATTGCCAGCTCTGTGGGGAGGGGCACAGCGCAGCCTGTTTCGGAGCTGTGAATGACAGACCGCAACTTCAGGATTTCCACAAGCACATGCGCCTGAGCCAAATCCAAAAGTTGCGGTCAGTTCCAAAGGCGGAATGACAGTGAACGCGGCCAGTTCACCCTCACCCCGACCACAAAGTTCGTCCATTAATGACTTGGACTTGGGGTTACAGGGCACAATTTCGAAATTTGCCCATGATATGCAACTTGGAAGTGTAGTAAACAGTAAGGAAGTAATAGACTTCAAGAAGACATAGACAGACTGGTGACACATGGCAGATGAAATTCAATGCAGAGAAGTGTGAGATGATACATTCTGGTAGGAAGAATGAGGAGAGACCGTACACACTAAATGGTACAATTTTAAAGGGGGTGCAAGAACAGAGAGACCGGGGGGAGTTTGTGCTCAAATCTTTGAAAGTGGCAGGACAGGTTCACAAAGCAGTTAGTAAAGCATGTGGAATCCTGGGCTTTGTAAATAGAGGCTTTGGGGGAGAAATTCATTCTTGCCCCGTTTGGGGGCAGTAACTTTTGAAAGCTGGGAAACTTAGCGCCAGGCGCTAATGATTCCCAGCTTTCACGAAATTGGATTTAGTGCTCCAGGAAGGAAGTGGAGCGCTAAAGGATGCAGGCGGGGCAGTAGTTGTGCAGCGCTGCCACGATCCGAGGATCCCTCCCTCCCTTAAAGGGAAGGGCTATCGCTGCAGGCTCTGCATTGGGACCAGTTAGTTGGTTCCCGACGGCGGCCGTGATCCAGCTCGATCAGCCCCATGCACTCCAGCAGAGTGCCGGGCTGATCGACCGTGGCCCAGGAGAAATGAAAAAAATTGCAAAACATTTTTAGAAATTTTCCTATTTACCTCGGCAACCTCCCCTTTAACTTGTGCCCCCGAAGCGCCCGGCCTCCCGAACAACGCCTCCTGCAGCTGTCGGTGTTTTCGCTCGGCGGTGCTGCAGGTGGCAGAACTGAAGTTCGGGTCCGAAGCGCTACCGGGGCGATGTGCACGGCAATGACATCATGATCTCCGGGCGCAGGAGATCGTGGCACAAAGTCTTACCGTCACTGCAAACCTCCCGGCCAAGTTAGCGGGAGTCGTTCATCTTGCTGCGCCCGGGCGGTGAGTCATTAGCGCCCCGTTATCGCCCCCCGGGCGTGCTAACGGGAGGCGCTAACCCACTGAATTTCTCCCCCATAGAGTACAAAAGCCAGGAAGTTGTGCTAAACCGATATAAAACACTAGCTCGGCCCCAGCTGGAGTTTTGTGTCCAATTCTGGGCACCACACTTTAGGAAGGAGGTGAAGGCTTTGGAGAGGGTACGGAACAGATTTACTAGAATGGTTCCAAGGATAAGGGAATACAGAGGCAATACGCGGATAGGCTAGAGAAGTTGGGGTTGTTCTCCTTGGAGCAGAGAAGGCTAAGAGGAGATTTGATAGAGGTGTTTAAAATCATGAAGGATTTAGATAGAGTAAATAAAGAGAAACAGTTTCCAATGGCTGAAGGGTCAACAACGAGAGGGCACAGGTTTAAGGTGATTGGCAAAAGAACCAGGGAGATCTGTAATTAAACCTGTTTTATGATATATTGGAGCTTGTTTCATTCTGCACATTTTTCTAGGGAAAAAATATTTCAACTAGTCATGACTAATCTGAATGTAACAGCCACGCACTGCAAAACTTTTTCACACTTATCCTGAGTGTAAATGGTTCTATGACTAGTGCCATAAATTAATTATAATGGGAATTGCTTCATCATCATAGAGTCAATTATTTAATCCCTTCACAACTGTCCGCAGCATATTTAAAACTTTTTCATTTATTTTATTGGCTCTATTAGTAGCTCTGCTTATCACTATATTTGATCCCTTTTTATTTCATCTTTAAACTGCAATTGAAAGCTGACCGGTTTACTGCAATGGTAAAATGGTACATTTGTAAAGGAGTCTAAGGTTCCAGTTTTTCCATTTATTCTGTAACATTTCTGAGTAGCCCATTAAAATATTTGATAAAAAGACAACGCTTTTAAGTTGAACAAAAAATAGAAATATGCATGACTTTTTCTTTTGTTACAGTAATTCTACAAAGTGTGACTTGTGGGGTGCCATGGGCCCATTCTGTGGAAGTCATGCATCAATGATTCAGGGGCTGCAGTCCAAGTGGGAATATATATTTGCTTCAGTAAGCTCAGTTTCAATTATCACCATTTTGCATGGTTCCCCACATTCCCATGATGCACTATCCATTGTCTGTTTGGGAAAGCTACCTAGCCATCATAAAACATTAGGAATGTTTGGAACATCTGTGTAAACGTCTTCAGCAAATAACCTAACTCAGTGTATTGCAATCAAATGAAGTAGCAAATGGAAGGATGCCTCTGTAACTAAAATAATAAGCAAAGAAAGAATAGGCAATCTGGTAACCTAGAGATCACCAAGCATTATCAAAGAGCATTTCCGGGTGATTTTGACCACTATGGATATTGTTTTTAATAAGAATCCATGGGGTGTCACTACATTTTCTTTAGACAACCAGGTTTTTGGCACATCTGGGAAATCCACCGCCATGATTAAGAGTCTTCAAAACAACCTACAAAGTAGAAGTTCCCTTTGCCTGATATGATGTACGCATACGCTCCCTGTGGGGACATATCCCACTTACTTAAACCGAGGCACAGGTTGGCAAGAGCCAAGGCCTAGGGGCCCTGAGTTGCACAAGGATACTGCTGGAGTTTAACTAGCTAAAGCCATTCAGTTTACAAGTGTAGACCACTGGTCAGTTCATGTTGCTTATACAACTTGACCAACCTTAGCTTAAGGTGTTGGATTATAGGATTATCTGGAAGCGAATGGGAAGGAAATGAGCCCTCGGTGCCAGGTTTGACCATCCAGGCCCAATAATTAAGCTATGTTGACTGGTCAATTGTTACCTATGTCCGTGGCCTGACTAGTTTAAGTATTGGATTACCCAGTCTGCCACAGAAGTGACTCAGTTCTAGTCTCCTATTGTCAGACATGACACCTTGGAGCCAACTTGACCCCAAAGAAACTCCACTTACTCATCACCGCTTTAAATTCATACACCAGGAATTTCCTCTGGGGTTTTCCAGATCAGCGACCGAAACTTTAGCAGAAGATCGGCAGAAACCCCATATATGCCATATAAACAGATTTTCTGCCATGTTATAGCGGCCGATCGGGAGAATTTGGTGATAATTTATATTTATATTTGGTCAAGCTTGTTTTGGAAAATTTAACAAACAAATATCCTAAATAGTATATTACAAAATGAGAAATTATATGTTGAAACCTCATTTATTTTTTTCAGAAGAAAAGTGTAAATATGAAATGTCACCTCCCCAAGGACAGAAAGTAATTAACACATTTTTTTAATTAATATCACAGTTGGAGTAAAATTAAAGTAAAGCTGGTTATATTGATTAAGTACTGAATCATGTTTGTTGAAAGAACATCGTTTTGAAGATACACATCATTAATGGCTTTTAATAAATTATTATTTCTTCCCAAATGGAACCCTTTCATGCTAAGTCTGCCAAATACCAAAACTATTATTAGTACTAATTAAAATAAGTTTGCCAGCAAAGTTAAACTGATTTCCTCCTTACTTTCTAATCTAAGAATGTTTACTGAAACATTCTACAATAATGGAATACAATGGAAAAACAATAGAATAAAAGCTTTTTTGAACATGTTTATGATATTGTTAGAAATAAGGACTGGAGGAAATCTTCCTGAGTGTATTTATGAGGTTGCTACACATGGTAACCAAAGCAATTATTTTCCCATTATTCTTATTTCAGTGGTATGTTACTTATCCAAGCACCACTTACTCAAGTTGAACAGTTAACTGAACTAAACTGACTGGACCTTCCTTTGTGTATAACACCCTAATTGTACTCTATACCAGGTTTTATGTTGAATTAATATTGCTTAACATGGCACTACATTGGCATTAATGCAGAATCATTTACTTGTCTGAATGGCGTTTCCCCCAACTGTTTAGATAAAGGCTTATGACTGTATTTCATTATTTGCTTGTACTTAAGTTTATTAACCAGTTGTTCTAAACCACTCAGTAGGTCAGTCAGAAATAATGCAGCGTCTCCACCTGAAATATGAACTCATCTGTTCTCTCCACAGATGCTGATTGATCTGCTGAATGCTTCCAGCATTCTCTGTTTATGTTTCAGGCCTCCAACATCAGGTGCTTTTTGGCTTTATGTTCTAAACCACCACTTATAGGCCAGCTAACCTCAAAAACACAATTCACACTCAGCTGTAGGTTTTCCTCTCTTATAGTTAGTACTGTGTCTATCTTATCGCAGATCCAATTATAAATCTGTTTAATGACCTAAACTTAGCTGTTATATTGTGACTGATGATAAGAGATCTCAGAGTTGATGTTTAACTTGCCACTGGGGTGTAAACTGCCATTGTGGATCAGCCGCCCATTATAGAAACCAATGAAAATTGTGTGGTTTCTATAACGGCCTGTAACGCCAGTTTTACACTAAGGCGGCACGGTGAAAATCTACCACCTCCAATCTATTCATTGAAAGATTTCTTTTCAAAAGTGTGGAAGTGTTATCGCCAGTGGCCATGAGCCCCAACCATGTCATCCTCTGCTAATAACAATGTACAGCTGATACGCCTTAAGACGAACAGGCTTTTAGGGATAATGAAAATACTTTTAAGATGTGTATCGCAGCGTACAAAAATTCCAGCCCAGTAAGTATTTAGTATTTATAAAATCATGGTTTACATTTACTTCTACTAATTCCACTCTCTAGCATTGCTTAGACTATTGAAACATAAACTGTTCCGAAAATCAGTCTAAGAGCCATAACAGTGCCTCTGAGAAAATTAGGCTCTTCAAAGTATTCAAAACAAATAATACTGCCAGGTAAATATTTATAAGCATTTTTCATGTTGGTTAAAGTCATCTTCCCTTACAGATTCTTTTATAAGATGTGTTCTGGGGATGTAGATATTACAGCGATTAGCAGAGGTTGTTTCTTCCAACTGGATCTAATGCTGAGACTACCAGAATTGGACTACCAGAACTAGGATCATTTTCACAGAAATATTCAGAATTCTTGCTCCTACTCAGTTAAGGCCAAAAAATCTGCTTTTTGGCATTCTAGTAACATATAGGCTTTATGTTTATTTCTTTGTTTAAGATTGTGAATAAATGTACTACATTTCCTGGAATGATGGCTTAGACCCCACTGTCTGTTCTGCAATAGTTAGCTGTCTAAGTGTAGGTAACTAAAGGATACATTTAACCAGGGACTCTCTGTATGGCTGCATGACTTTCAGAAACAGTACCATATGTGGCTCTTCCCAAACTAAGTCTGTCCTCGTAAGATGGCAATTCCATTCTTTTTCTTCAGAAAGGTTTAATGCTTCAAAGTTTGCTGTCTTGACTCAGCCTTGTTTGTATTGCATTTTTGACAAAACTCCATTTGGAAGTAGTCCTGGAGCTACTGAGTTGCCAATAACTCCCAACTCTTTGTTCAATTTTAAGTGTGGACTGAGATGATGCCAAGGTCCTTCAGTATTACAAGAGGATTTGAGAATAAGAGTAAAGATGTCTTACTGCAATTATATAGAGCCCTGGTGGGACCACACCTGGAGTATTGTGTACAGTTTTGGTCTCCTTACCTAAGGAAGGATATACTTGCCATAGAGGGAGTACAATGAAGGTTCACCAGACCGATTTCTGGGATGGGGGGGGGATTGTCCTATGAGGAGAGATTGAGTAGACTAGGCCTATATTCTCTAGAGTTTAGAAGAATGAGAGGTGATCTCATTGAAACATACAAAATTCTTACAGGACTTGACAGGGTAGATGCAGGGAGGATGTTTCCCCTGGCTGGGGAGTCTAGAACCAGGGGTCACAGTCTCAGAATAAGGGGTCGGTCATTTAGGACTGAGATGAGGAGAAATTTCTTCACTCAGAGGGTGGTGAATCTTTGGAATTCTTTACCCCAGAGGGCTGTGGAGGCTCAGTCATTGAGTATATTCAAGACAGAGATCGATAGATTTTTGTATATTAAGGGAATCAAGGGATACGGGGATAGTGCAGGAAAGTGGATGAGGTAGAAGATCAGCCATGATCTTATTGAATGGCGAAGCAGGCTGGAAGGGCCAAATGGCCTACTCCTGCTCCTATCTCTTATGTTCTTATGTAAGGGGTTTCTCTTCGATATTGAAAAGACAATTCAGTTTAGGTTGTGAAATCGGGATGAAAATTTTAAGCCTGAAAGTGACAGATCTTTCCATGACTAAAACATGAGATGCTGGCGGTAAAGCTACAACATCTGATGCTTATCATCATTCTGCAGCACAACAGGATTAAACTGTAGGAACTTGTGTGTTAATAAAAATACATTTTAATATGAAAGATCAGGTTATATTGGTTACAGAGTTTTCAATAAGGCACTAATGTATAACAGACACTACTTTACCACTTCAAATGTATTAATCTTCCTATTCTTGCATTTTCATATTTTCCCATGAAATGTATGTTGTGTTAAACACTGTAGACCACATGATGTGTAACCTTCATAGGCATGTGGAAACCTTGAACTTGACTGAACATGATAAGAACATAAGAATGTAAGAAATAAGAGCAGGAGTAGGCCATTCGGCCCTTTGAGCCTGCTCCGCCATTCAATAAGATCATGGCTGATCTTCTACATTAACTCCACCTTCCTGCACTATCCCAATATCCCTTGCTTCCCTTATTATCCAAAAATCTATCGATCTCTGTCTTGAATATACTCAATGATTGAGCATCCACAGCTCTCTGGGATAGAGAATGCCAAAGATTCACAACCCTTTGAGTGAAGAAAATAAAGACATAAGAAATAATGATACGGGTTCTCTTCCAACATCATCCAAATTTACATTTTTATTACTATTACCATTCAGATACAATAGCTCAAATATAATGAAATATTTTACAATGCACCAGCTCCTTAAGACAAAAATGCCCCAATGAATGCTCAATGAGTGAAGACTGTCTTCAGCAGGGGGAGGAGTGGAAAACTGGAGAAGAATCAATCGCAGAATGTTGTGGTTACTCGAACAATTACTTGACTGAGGTGCTGCCCTCTGTTGGTCATAATGTAATAACGCTCAGCAAAATGATGCCACATTTAAGTAGAATGGCCCAGAATTTGCGGTCAGTGGTGAAGCAAAGGTGTTCGCCGCTGGCCCCAAAGTTTGAGCAAGGATCTCGCAATCCCTGTGTCAAGAACTTCAGGTTTTCTGACATTTAATTCAACTTAATGAAGTATAGTGGGGATCACCTTGTGCGAACTGCTGTACGTCAACCATCCCTTTGGGTCTAACTTTTAGTGGGGAATTTAACAGCTTAATTACTATGGAAGAGCCAAAGTTTTCGCCAGTTTCCCTGATTTGGTTGATTACACTGATTGCCGGCTAGGTGGGGACACACATGCACCAAATCCCGAAGTTGCGGTCAGTTTCAAAGGTGGAATGATGGCGAACGCTGCCAGTTCACCAACATCCCGACCGCAAATTCCGAGCCAATACGTTATGGTGTATCCAGTGCTTGCATACAGTCATTTGGAATTTCCATAGGGGGTTCTCTCGCATGAGGTCAGCGGAATCCCGGAGAAATGGCTGAAAACGGACAAAAACAGCCAATTGCGCCATTTCACCGATGGTTCTGCCAAAGTTACAGCAGGAGATGAGGAAAACCTCACGGAAATTCAGGGCCAGTATGTTTACGGATAATCACACCCATTCTGATTGTGCGGTAACCTTCTTACATGCAACATATTAATGCAATCATTAATTCTTTAAACGGGAAACTGTTCAATCTCCATTGCCTCCAGTCCAGATCCAAGGTCGTCCCATCCTCTGTCATCGAATTACAGTATGCAGATGACGCTTGCGTCTGCGCTCACTCGGAGGTCGAACTCCAAACCATCGTCAACACCACTGAAGTGTACGAGAGCATGGGCCTTACACTAAACATCCGTAAGACAAAGGTCCTCTACCAACCTGCCCCCGCCACACAGTACTGCCCCCCGATTATCAAAATCCACAACAAGGCCTTGGACAACGTGGACCACTTTCCATACCTCGGGAGCCTACTGTCAACAAGGGCAGATGTCGATGACTAAGTCCAACACCACCTTCAGTGTGCCAGTGCAGCCTTCGGTCGCCTGAGGAAGAGAGTGTTTGAAGACCAGGACCTCAAACCCAGCACCAAGCTCATGGTCGACAGAGCAGCAGTGATACCCGCCCTGCTGTATGCTTCAGAGACATGGACCATGTACAGCAGGCACCTCAAAGCACTGGAGAGGTACCACCAACGCTGCCTCGGCAAGATCCTAGAAATCCATTGGCAGGATAGGCGCACCAACGTCAGTGTTCTCGCTCAGGCCAACATCCCCAGCATCGAAGCTTTGACCACGCTCAATCAGCTCCGATGGACGGATCACATCATCTGCATGCCCGATACGAGACTCCCAAAACAAGCGCTCTACTCGGAGCTCCAACACGGCAAGAGAGCCCCAGGTGGGCAGAGGAAACACTTCAAGGACACCCTCAAAGCCTCCTTGAAAAAGTGCAACATCCCCACTGACACCTGGGAATCCCTGGCACAAGACCGCACAAAGTGGAGGAGAAGCATCCGGGAAGGCGCCGAACACCTCGAGTCTCTTCGCCGGGAGCAAGCTGAAGCCAAGCGCAAACAGCGGAAGGAGCGCACGTCAACCCAAGCACCCCACCCATCCGCCCTTTCAACCACCGTCTGCCCCTCCTGTGACAGAGACTGTAGGTCCCGCATTGGACGCATCAGTCACCTGAGAACTCATTTTTAGTGTGGAAGCAAGTCATCCTCGGTTCCGAGGGACTGCCTAAGAAGAAGAGAATTCTTTAGTCAAAAATTGTCATTTTTATTGTATTGTACAAAATCTAATAAACCAATAAAATTTAGAAAATTTGCTTAAGAAAGAAAAGGAAGACTTGCATTTCTTTCATGACCTCAGGGCGTCCCAAAGCTACCTTACAGCCAATGAAGTACTTTTGAAGTGTAGTCACTGTTGTAATGTAGGAAATGCAGAAGCTAATTGCACACAGCAAGGTTCCACAAACAGCAATGAGACAATGACCAGATGACATGTTTCAGATGTTGGTTGAGTGAGGTGCTGTTCCTTGAGCTTATGCTGAGCTTCATTGGAACAGTGAAGGAGGCAAAAACAGAAAGATCAGTGTGGGAGTGGAGTGGAGAATTAAACTGGCAGGTGACCGGAAGTTTGGGTCGTGCTTGCAGACTGAGCGGAGGTGTTCCGCAAAGCGGTCATCCAACCTTCATTTGGTCTCCCCAATGTAGAGGAGACTACATTGTGAACAGCAAATATAGTATACTAAATTGAAAGAAGTTAGGAGTGTTTGGGGCCCTGGACAGTGAGAAGGGAGGAAGTAAAAGGGAAGGTGTTGCATCTCCTGCGCTTGCACAGGAAGGTGTCATGGGAAGGAATGGGGATGTTGGGGGTGATTGAGGAGTGGACCAGTGTGTCAGGAAGGCGACGGTCCCTTCAGAATGCTGAAAGTGAAGGGGAGAGGAAGATATGCTTGGTGGTGGGATCACGCTGGAGGTACTGGAAATGGCGGAGGATGATCCGTTGAATGTGGAGGCTGGTGGGGTGAAAGGTGAGGACAAGGGGAACCCTATTGTGGTTCTGGGAGGGAAGGGAAGGGATGAGGGCAGAAGTGTGGGAAATGGAATAGACACGGTCGAGGGCCCTTTCAACTACATTGGAGGGGAATCCTCGGTTGAGGAAAAAGGAAGACATATCAGAAGCACTGGTGTGGAAGGTGGCATCGACAGAACAGATGCGATGGAGACGGAGAAACTGGGAGAATGGAATAGAGTCCTTACAGGAAGCAGGGTGGGAGGAAGTGTAGTCAAGGTAACTGTGGGAGTCAGTGAGCCTATAGTGAATGTTGGTTGATAGCCTATCCCCAGAAATGAAGAGAAGAGGGAAGGGAAGAGTCGGAGATGGACCATGTGAAGGTGAAGGAAGGATGGAAATTGGAAGCAAAGTGAATGACATTTTCCAGTTCAGGGCGAGAGCAGGAAATGGCACAGATACAGTCATCAATGTACTGGAAAAAGAGGCGAGGGAGGGGACCTGAATAGGACTGGAACAAAGAATGTTCCACATATCCCACAAAAAGGCAGACATTGCTAGAACCCAGATGGGCTCCCATAGCAACACCTTTTATTTGGAGGAAATGAGTAGAGTCAAAAGAGAAGTTGTTCAATGTGAGAACACGTTCAGCCAGGCAGAGGAGGGTGGTGGTGGATGGGGACTGGTTGGGCCTCTGTTCAAGGAAGAAGCGGGATGGAGGTGACATCGGCAGTCTCAATTTCTCTGCTCCCCTCACTCACTCTAACCTACCTCCCTCTGAACTTGCAGCACTCCGCTCTCTCAGATCCAACCCTAACATTGTCATCAAACCTGCTGACAGGAAACTGGAAACTGTTAAAGTGGCGGAGGGCGTCGGAAGAGTTGCGGATGTATGTGGGAAGAGACTGGACAAGGGGAGAAAAAATAGAGTCGAGATAGGAAGAAATCAGTTCCGTGGAGCAAGAACAGGCTGAAACGATGGGTCTGCCAGGGCAGTCCTGTTTGTGGATCTTGGGAAGGAGGTAGAAGCGGGCAGTGCAGGGTTGGGGGACTATGAGGTTGGAGGCCGTGGAGGGAAGATCTCCAGAGGAGATGAGGTCAGTGACAGTCTGGGAAACGATGGCTTGATGTTCGGTTCTGTGGTCATGGTCCAGGGGGAGGGAGGAGGAGGTGTCAGAGAGTTGGCGTTCAGCCTCCACAAGGTAGAGATCGGTTCACCAAGCAACAACAGCGCCACCCTTGTCAGCAGGTTTAATGACAATGTTAGAGTTGGATCTGAGAGAATGGAGTGCTGCAGGTTCAGAGGGAGGTAGGTTAGAGTGAGTGAGGGAAGCAGAGAAATTGAGACAGCCGATGCCACGCCGACAGTTCCCAATGAAAAGATCTAGAAAGGGTAAGAGGCCAGAGGGAAGGGTCCAGGTGGAACGAGAATTCTGAAGACAGGAGAAAGGTTCTGCTGTGCAGTTTCCATATGTACGCTGACGACACCCAGCTCTACCTCACCACCACTTCTATTGAATCCTCCACTGTCTCTAAATTGTCAGACTGCTTGTCCGACATCCAGTACTGGATGAGCAGAAATTTTCTCCAATTAAATATTGGGAAGACCGAAGCCATTGTTTTCGGTCCCCGCCACAAACTCCACCCCTAGCCATCGACACCATCCCTCTCCCTAACATCTGTCTGAGGCTGAACCACACTGTTCGCAACCTTGGTGTCATATTTGACCCTGAAATGAGCTTCCGACCACATAGCCGCAGCGTATTTAAGACCGCCTATTTCCACCTCTGTAACATTGCCCGTCTCCGCCCCTGCCTCAGCTCATCTGCTGCTGAAACCCTCAGCCATGCCTTTGTTACCTCTAGACTTGACTATTCCAACGCACTCCTGGCTGGCCTCCCACATTCTATCCTATGTAAACTTGAGGTGATCCAAAACTCGGTTGCCTGTGTCCTAACTCGCACCAAGTCCTGTTCACCCAACACCCCTGTGCTCGCTGACCTACATTGGCTCCCGGTTAAGCAGCGCCTCGATTTCAAAATTCTCATCCTTGTTTTCAAATCCCTCCAAGGCCTCGCCCCTCACAGAATCACAGAATCCCCACAGTGCAGATAGAGGCCATTTCGGCCCATCGAGCCTGCACCGACACATATCCCACCCTATCCCCGTAACCCCACGTATTTAATCACCCTAACACTAAGGGTCAATTTATCATAGCCAAATCAACCTAACCCACACATCTTTGGACTGTGGGAGGAAACCGGAGCACCCGGAGGAAACCCACGCAGACACGGGGAGAATGTGCAAACTCCACACAGACACTCACCTGAGGCCGGATTTGAACCCGGGTCCTGGCGCTGTGAGGCAACAGTGCTAACCACTATGCCACCGTGTTGCCCCTCCCTATCTCTGTAATCTCCTTCAGCCCTACAACCCCCCGAGATATCTGCGCTCCTCTAATTCTGCCCTCTTGAGCATCCCTGATTATAATCGCTCAACCATTGGTGACCGTGCCTTCTGTTGCCTAGGCCCTAAGCTCTGGAATTCCCTGCCTAAACCTCTCCGCCTCGCTACCTCTCTTTCCTCCTTTAAGACACTCCTTAAAACCTACCTCTTTGATCAAGCTTTTGGTCACCTGCCCTAATTTCTCCTTATGTGGCTTGGTGTCAAATTTTTTGTCTTATAATGCTCCTGTGAAGCGCCTTGGGACGTTTCACTACGTTAAAGGCACGATATAAATACAAGTTGTTGTTGTTGTGGTGGCGGTGTCCAAATCTGGATCGAGACTGCAACAAGGTTTGGAGCCAATTGATTTATGTCGAGCATTACCAGAACGTTGGTGAGCAGGTTATTAGTGAGTAGATCTAACTTGACGACACTACTGATTACTTCTTCCATCATTTTGCTGATGATAAGGAGGAGGCTGATAGTGTAGTAATTTTCTGGTTTAGATGTTGTGGTCATAGACTAGGTGAACATTGGCCTTTCCTTGCAATGTAAGTGAATGGATTAATGAAAAGACCATTTCTGGTTACATGGGTGCAATCTAGTTACAGCATGCACCCCTTCCCCTGCTCCCTCAGCAGCAATTTCAATGGCGACTAAAGTCATCAGCTGCTAAGCTAGTGTGACTAGTCCATTGGCCAGCTCATTGTGTGGGTGGGAGCTTGCATGAAATACACATAAACCAAATCTGGAATATTGTGAATTAACGGCTGGCCGAGCCTATTCCCAAAACACTTTGGAATGCACGATTAACCCCCTATTGGCACATCCACATCAATATCCAGGCTATATTCTTACTGTGTTTGATCATTTAATACTCGTTCTCATTCAGTCTTCATTTTCTGTTATTTCTTGGCTCAAATGATCAAGTAATTTACAACAGATTTTCCAAGAATGCCATGTCAGTCGTGGCTCAGTGGGTAGCACTCTCGCCAGGTTGTGGGTTCAAGTCCCTCTCCAGAGACTTGAGCACAAAAATCTAGGCTGACACTCCAGTGCAGTGCTGAGGGAGTGCTGCACTGTCGGAAGTGCCGTCTTTCAGATGAAACTTTAAACCAAGGCCCCCTCTGCTCTCTCAGGTGGACATAAAAGATGCCATGACACTATTTTGAAGAAGAACACGGCAGTTATCCCCTGTGTCCTGGCCAATATTTATCCCTCAATTAACATCACTAAAACAGATTATTGGTCATTATCACATTGCTGTTTGTGGGACATTGCTGAGCGCAAATTGGCTGCCGCATTAACTACCTTACAACAGTGACTACACTTCAAAAGTACTTCATTGGCTGTAAAGCGCTTTGGGATGTCCTGAGGTCATGAAAGGTGCTATATGAATGCAAAAGAAAGAAAGAAAGACTTGCATTTATATAGCGCCTTTCACGACCACCGGACATCGCAAAGCGCTTTACAGCCAATGAAGTACTTTTTGAAGTGGAGTCACTGTTGTCATGTGGGAATGTTGTAATGTGAGAATGTTGCAAGTCTTTCTTTTTTCTTTAAGAATGATTACTCTTTTATGTTCTTCCATTTATCTATCTTTATTATAAAGTTTTATTTAAAATTACGAGCTTTCGGAGCTCGGCTCCTTCTTCAGGTACAGTGTATAAAGAAGCTCAGTTCCTTTGTTCCTCTATTGCCTGAAGGCATGATAAAGATAATTAAATGCCAGACCATGAGCAGCAATCATTCATAGCCATACTGTCTGCTATTAGTGTCTTTTACCATCAATAGTGATGTTTATGTGTCCTGCTTAACCTTCTAGTCAAATTCCATGGCACATACTAAGGGCAGATAAACGTGCTGAAACACATCATCAGCTGTCACAACAAGCTTCTGGAACAGTTTCACATCCACAGTACTGTATACTGCATGTGTATTGCTCAGCATAATAGTTACTTCATACAGCATGATACATCATGAGCTCTGACATAATATACATTGTTTATGGCTCCCTCACTAATAGAAAAAGTACCATTATATAACCCATTTAATGTGTAAACTGACATTGGATACGGAAAGAATGAACTTACATTTATACAGGATCTTATCAAGATGTCCCAAAATACTTTGTAACCAATAAATTTCTTTTGAAGTGTAATCACTATTGTTATATAAACAAACACAGCAGCCAATCTTCAGCAAGGTCCTACCAACAGCAAATCAGATAAATGACCAATTAACCTGATTTGATGGTGTTTCTTGAGGGATAAATTTTGGACAAGACATTGTCAAGTTAATACAATATTTGTAAGAGAGGATATAGGTAAAGGAAAGCAATCAGTGGAGACTCTATGGTTAGAATTGAAGAATAAGAGAGGTCTTAAAGCTGAAATGGGAGTTGTTTATAGGCCTCCTGATAGCAGCAATGAAGTGGCAGAATTTATTAACAGAGATTAGGGAGGCTTCAGGTAGCAAAAGCAAATTGTTTTAATGGGAGACTTTAATTTTCATATAGATTGGGAAAAGCAAAGTAACTCAAGTTAGAAAGGTGGTGAATCTTGAGTGCATTCAAGATAGTTTTCTGGAGCAATATGTTCTAGAACAAACAAGAGGGCAGGCCATACTAGATTTAGTAATGAAAAATGAGCCAGACTTAGTTAATAATCTTACAGTAAGAGAACATTTATGTAACAGTGATCATAATATGATCGAATTCAATGTTAGGTTTGAAAAGGAGAACCTTAAAACTGTTACTAAGATTTTAGATTCTGGTAGAGCTAACTTTAATGGAATTGATGGGGTAGTTAGCGAGAAACTTTGTCCACTGGTAAGGGGATATTACCTTAAAATTGGAGCTGAGCTATTCAGGAGAGAAGTTAGGAAACACTTCTTCACGTAAAGGGTGGTAGAAGTGTGGAACTCTCTCCCACAAAAAGCAGTCGATGCTCGCTCAATTCATCATTTTAAATCTGAGATTGATAGATTTTTGTTAGCCAAGAGTACAAAGGGATATGGAGCCAAGGCGGGTGGATGGTGTTAGGATACAGATCAGCCATGATCTCATTGAAATGTGGAATAGGCTCGAGGGGCTGAATGGCCTACTCCTGTTCCTATGTTCCTAAGACACTAGGAGAACTCCCCTGCTCTTCTTTAAATGGTGCCATGTATCTTTTATGTTCACCTGAACAGACAGATGGGATCTTTAGTTTAACATTTCATCCAAAAGACTTACATTTGAATCCAATGCCCATTTAAAATATGGATGGCATCCAGAACGGTAAGGTGGAAAAACTGACACACATGAAAATTACACAGGTAATTCTTTTTTTAATGACAGACTATTTTATAGCTTTAGGATCACAGGGTGAAATTTATACTTAAAGCAAAAGTTACAGGCAATCCTGAAGTTAATTTATGAGTGCCTGGACAAACAATTTCAGTGGTCCCTATTAAAGCATTATGCTCAGCCAGTAGAATTCTACCTGCCCCAATAACCTTTTTACATACTCCACCTGCCCTGATATCCCCTCCACCTACTCTGCCTGCCCTGATATCTCCTCCAAATGTTCTACGTGCCCTGATGTTCTCTCCATATGCTCTACTTGCCCTGATATCCCCTCCATGTACTCTGCCTGCCCTGATCTCCATACAATGTGCTGTGCTTCCCCTGTGTACTCCCCATATGCTTTACCCACTGTGATATCCCTTCCCCATGCTCCAGCTGCTCTGATATCCCCCATGTGCTCAACATGTCCTGTGTCACTTATGACCTATTGACACATAACATGTTAAGGTCCAGTTCCTTTGTTCACTCTTTCTCAGAGGTGTTAGCCCCCCTAAACATTTGTATAATTTTATCCCCCAACATTATTTCTAGTCTTCAGAGTTTCTGTGACTGAAATGGGATTCAGCTCCATACCATTCTCATACTTCTATCCACTTTCATTTAGCTGGCCACTTTGACTTTTATGGTCTTCTTAAATCTCACATTCTATTCCTTGGTATAATTTTTTATTTTTAGCACTTGCTACTATTTCCATTGAGGATTTAAACAGTGTGGATTTACAAAGCCTTAATTTGAGGAAGATCGCCCTTTCCTAATGAATCATGGCTTTGCTTATAAACTATATTTGTCTACACTACAGCGCAATTTGACCTTCAGTTCATGCTCAATAACAGCTATTGCAGTATATTATTGAAACTGAGTTCTCTGTGCAGAACCACAGGGTACAATTTATCGCACCCCTGGTGTTATGCAGGCCATATACATGACAGAACAAAATAATTCAGAACAAACCAGAAGCAAAGAGCAGGCAGATTAACACCTCAATAAAGGAACAAGCTGCAATGGAAAACTGTTGATACAATCCACATGGAGCACAGGGCACATCAACCTTATTATTCCAAGTGAGGTCAGGGTGTCCTGTTCCCTTACAAATTCTTCATCCTTCTAGCTTCCAGTGTAACAAAGTAACACCATAATCATAAAAATCTACAAAAGAGAGACAGTAGGTGGATAATCATCGGGCAGAGTGAAGATTGACGGTGAATCAAACCAATCATGACAAAGACAGGGCAATAACTAAAGCAGCAAAGCAAATCAAGAGCCATGAAACACGTTTTTAACCTTTTTTTGAACTTCTTGTCTTTATTCCAGCAGTGTATAACCCATTCTTCATAACCCTCTTGAACAATATCCCCAGAAAGTAACTGTTAAGAATTAGATAAGCAAATTCGTTTATAGATGTAATATTTATTTCTAAAAGATAGCCCTTTATGGTGCAAAAACAAGAGTTGGAGCAGTATCAATATACGAATTGTGGGTAAACCTATGTGGTTATATATATGTGCAAAAACCAAAGTGCTCATATAGAGAAATGAATGAACTACCAGGAATCAAATCAGCCTGCATTACCCAAATGGATAAATGTGCATATATGTTTAAAATAAGGAAACTTCCTGCTAATTACCACCTACCGCCCTCCCTCAGCTGATGAATCAGTACTCCTCCATGTTGAACACCACTTGGAAGAAGCACTGAGGGTAGCAAGTACATACTCTGGATGGGGACTTCAATGTCCATCACCCAGAGTGGCTCAGTAGCACCACTACTGACCGAGCTGGCCGAGTCCTGAAGGACATAGCTGCCAGACTGGGCCTATGGCAGATGGTGAGAGAACCAACATGAGGGAAAAACCTACTTGACCTCGTTCTCACCAATCTACCTGTCGCAGATGCATCTGTCCATGACAGTATTGGTAGCAGTGACCACCGCACAGTCATTGTGGAGACGAAGTCCCGTCTTCACACTGAGGACAGCCTCCATCGTGCTGTGTGGCACTACCACCGTGCTAAATGGGATAGATTCAGAACAGATCTAGCAGCTCAAAACTGGGCATCCATGAGATACTGTGGGACATCAGCAGCTGCAGAATTGTATTCCACCACAATCTGTAACCCCATGGCCCGGCATATCCCTCACTCTACCATTACCATCAAGCCAGGGACCAACCTTAGTTCATTGAGGAGTGTAGCAGAGCATGCCAGGAGCAGCACCAGGCGTACCTAAAAATGTGGTGCCAACTTGGTGAAGCTACAACGCAGGACTACATGCATACTAAACAGCAGAAGTAGCATGCTAAAGGAGCTAAGCGATCCCACAACCAACGGATCAGATCAAAGCTCTGCAGCCCTGCCACATCCAGTCGTGAATGGTGGTGGACAATTAGACAACTAACAGGAGGAGGTGGTTCCATTAATATCCCCGTCCTCAATGTTGGTGGAGCCCAGCACGTGAGTGCAAAAGACAAGGCTGAAGCGTTTGCAACCATCTTCAGCCAGAAGTGCCGAGTGGATGATCCATCTCAGCCTCCTCCAGAGGTTCCCATCAGTACAGAAACCAGTCTTCAGCCAATTCGATTCACTCCACATGATATCAAGAAACGGCTCAGTGGACTGGATACAGCAAAAGCTGTGGGTCCCGACAACATCCCGACTGTAGTGCTGAAGACTTGTGCTCCAGAACTAGCTATGCCTGGAGCCAAGCTGTTCCAGTACAGCTACAACACTGGCATCTACTCGACAAAATGAAAACTGCCCAGGTATGACCTGTCCACAAAAAGCAGGACAAATCCAATCTGGCCAATTACCGCCACATCAGCCTACTCTCATCATCTGCAAAGTGATGGAATTACAGCCTTGGTCCAAACATGGAAAAAGGAGCTGAATTTCAGAGGTGAGATGAGAGTGACTGCCCTTGACATCAAGGCAGCTTCTGATCGAGTGTGGCACCAAGGAGCCCTAGTAAAATTGAAGTCAATGTGAATCGGGGAAAACTCTCCACTGGCTGGAGTCATGCCTAGCACAAAGGATGATGGTTGTGGTTGTTGGAGGTCAATCATCTCAGCCCCAGGACATCGCTGCAGGAGTTCCTCAGGGCAGTGTCCTAGGCCCAACCATCTTCAGCTTCTTCATCAATGATCTTCCCTCCATCATAAGTTCAGAAGTGGGGATGTTCGCTGATGACTGCACAGTCTTCAGTTCCATTCGCAACTCCTCAGATAAGGAAGCAGTCTGTGCCCGCATGCAGCAAGAACTGGACAATATTACGCTTTTGCTGACAAGTGGCAAGTAACATTCACGTCACACAAATGCCAGGCAATGACCATCTCGAACAAGAGGGAGTCTAGCCCCCTCCACTTGACATTCAATGGGATTACCATCGCCGAATTCCACAACATCAACATCCTGGGGGTCACCATTGACCAGAAAGTTAACTGGACAAGCCACAGATATACAGTGGGTACAAGAGCAGGTCAGAGGCTGGGTATTCTGTGGCGAGTGACTCACCTCCTAACTCCCCAAAGCCTTTCCACCATCTACAAGGCACAAGTCAGGAGTGTGATGGAATACTCTCCACTTGCCTGGATGAGTGCAGCTCCAACAACACTCAAGAATCTCAACACCATCCAGGACAAAGCAACCCGCTTGATTGGCACCCCATCCACCACCTTAAACATTCACTCCCTCCACCACCAGCGTACCGTGGCTGCAGTGTGTACTATCTACAAGATGCACTGCAGCAACTCGCCAAGGCTTCTTCGACAGCACCTCCCAAACCCGCGACCTCTTCCACCTAGAAGGACAAGCACAAGCAGGCGCATGGGAACACCACCACCTCCAAGTTCCCCTCCAGGTCACACACCATCCTGACTTGGAAATATATTACCGTACCTTCATCGTCGCTGGGTCAAAATCCTGCAACTCCCTCCCTAACAGCACTGTGGGAGTACCTTCACCACACGGACTGCAGCAGTTCACGCAGGCAGCTCCTTCTCAAGGGCAAATACGGATGGGCAATAAATGCTGGCCTTGCCAGTGTGTCCACATCCCATGAATGAATTTTTAAAAAAGCCCCATTTTGTCACTTGAAAAGTAAGGAGAACTAATTGGTCTGCAGCGTGCACTCAAAAAGCACTAGTCACCACCAGTGGCAGAGCCAATGGGGAGTTAGGGGGTTATGATCTCCTCACCCATTCATTTTCAGATCGGCCAGCACGGCACTGGAGGACCATTTCTGTTTTGCTCCCAGAAACCCCTGTCCCCCATTTTCATCCTGCAGGTTTGGCCTGAACGTCTGTGTGGTTCCCAACTTGACCTTCGAACTAGGTAAGTTGGCATTCCCCAGTTCCCAACTCAGTCCCCTTTGTGTAGTGCCCTTGCTGGACCCTCAGTGCCCAGACACTCCCCACTTTGTCTATCGCCCTGAGCAAGTTGAGTTCTACCCCCTTAGAAATGGAGACAAAGCCATGTTGGGAGGAGGAGGAGGCAGAGAGTGGAATTGCTCACAGGATGTATTTTTTATAGGCTAAGGTGGCCAAATCAAATCTGGTGTTCAAGCCCCCCACAATCCTTTAACCATTGCTCTGCCACTTGTCATCACCCGTCCTTACATCAAAGGCACCTCTTGAGAAATATACAGCTATGTGGATGGGAAAGCACGTGTTAAAATTCAGGACACTGGTGGTCCATGGCTAACAGAGATTGGGGTTGATGAGTGTCAAGCAGGTGCAGGACAGAGGTACGGTATGCTCTCTATTCTTCCTAAATGATCTTGGGGTTGCAGATCGTAGGGAGTCAGAGAGGAATATCCAAGAGGTTTTCCTAAGTTAGCCATAAATCTTTTCCTCTGTTTTTTCCTCTCTCTTCCAGGAGATTGCAATGGTTGGGGGGTAGGGGTCAGTGGTGTGCATGATTACACAATGTCTAGATGGGCTGGGTTTGATGGAACTGATGGTCTTTTCACACCTTCCTCTTCATGTGTTAGACCTCAGTGGGCCTGCTTTCCAACAAAGGTTAGTACAACACTCTTCAAAGGTTAGAAGAATGCGAGGTGATCTAATTGAAACATATAAAATTCTTAAGGGGCTTGACAGGGTTAATGCTGAGAAAATGTTTCCCCTGGCTGGTGAATCTAGAACACAGTCTCAGAATAAGGGGTCGGCCATCTAGGACTGAGAGGAGGAGAAATTTCTTCACTCAAAAGGTTGTGAATCTTTGGAATTCTCTACCCCAGAGAGTTGTGGATGCTCAGTCGTTGAGTATATTCAAGAGAGAGGTCGGGACCTAAAGGAATTAAGGGATATGGGGATAGAAACATAGAAACATAGAAACATAGAATCCAGGAGCAGGAGTAGGCCATTCGGCCCGTCGAGCCTGCTCCACCATTCAATACGATCATGGCTGATCATCCAAATCCAGTACCCTGTCCCTGCTTTAATCCCCACAGTACACATATCCCACCCTACCCCCGTAACCCCACGTATTTAATTCCCCCTAACATATCCCATCCTATCCCCATAACCCCACATATTTAATCCCCCCCTAACACTAAGGGTCAATTTATCATAGCCAAATCAACCTAACCCGCACATTTTGGGGATAGTGCGGTAAGGTGGAGTTGAGGTAGAAGATCAGCCATGATCTTGTTGAATGATGGAGTAGGCTCGAATGGTCAAATGGCCTACTCCAGCTCTTATTTCTTATGTTCTTATGTAACACTTCGACTATGTTGAGTACACTTGCTTCCACAAACTCTGTGGAAGGGAATTCAGAAAACATATATCTGCCTGCCATTCTACATTCGGGGAGATCAGTAGCCATGATGAGGACTTGGCCTTCAGCAGTGTCATGCGTGCAGAACCTCAGGAGCAGTTGGTTGCCGCTCAGGTCAGCAGCAGTTTTTCCATCACATGGCTCTATACAATGATTGTAGGTGCAATCTCTGAAAGCGAGCAGCCCAGAACGACTCAAGCAAAGTAGACTCCGAGCATTGATGAAGGTACATTAGGGGAAGTCACAGGTCACAGGTCACAGGTTTTCTGTAACCCCTGCAGCTTGCTAGTTGGATGATCAGCCACTCATCACCCTATTTTCTCAGCTAGGAGAGTACTTCAGGGCAGAACATCTACACTAGGCACATTCAGAAGTACACGGCTCAGAAGTGGTAAATATACCAAAAATGACAATGCACATGTACACCAAATGCACTGAAACACCACCTAATACACAATAAAATTATGCAACTTTTAATATGGTGGGGTATGGTAGCATAGTGGTTATGTTACTGGACTAGTAATCCAGAGGCCTGACCTAATGGTCTGGAGATATGAGTTCAGAATCCCACCACAGTAGCTGGGGAATTTAAATTCAGTTAAATAAATCTGGAATGTCAAAGCCAGTATCAGTAATGGTGACCATGAAACTACCAGATTGTTGTAAAAACACATCTGATTCACTAATGTCCTTTAGGGAAGAAAATCTGCTGTCCTTACCTGATAAGAACAAGAACATAAGAACATAAAAAATAGGAGCAGGAGTAGGCCAATCGGCCCCTCGAGCCTGCTCCGCCATTCAATAAGATCATGGCTGATCTGATCCTAACCGCCAATCTACTATCTATCACAGAACCATCTCCTGCATCTAACAGAATTGCACACACGAAATAGGAGCAGAATCAGGCTACACAGTCCCTGGGCCCGCTCCACTACCCACAGGGCCATGACCGATCCGAACCTAGACTCATGTCCAAATTCCTGCCCGCTCCCCGTAACCCTTAATGCCCTTTACTTCTAGGAAACTGTCTATTTCTGTTTTAAATTTAATTAATGTTGTAGCTTCTACAGCTTTTTGTGGCAGCATATTCCATGGACCTACCACCCTCTGAGTGAAGTAGTTCCTCCTCATCTCAGTTTTGAAAGAGCAGCCCCTTATTCTAAGACTATGTCCCCTAGTTCTCGTCTCACCCGTCATCGGGAACATCCTCCCCGCATCCACCCGATCCAACCCCTTCACAATCTTATATGTTTCAATAAGATCGCCTCTCATTCTTCTGAACTCCAATGAGTAGAGTCCCAATCTACCCAACCTCTCCTCATATGACCACCCCCTCATCCCCGGGATTAACCGAGTGAACCTTTTTTGCACTGCCTCGAGAGCAAGGATGTCTTTCCTTAAGTAAGGACACCAAAACTGTATGCAGTATTCCAGGTGCGGTCTCACCAATACCTTGTACAACTGAAGCAATACCTCCCTATTTTTATATTCTATCCCCCTAGCAATGAAAGCCAACATTCCATTTGCCTTCTTAATCACTTGCTGCACCTGCATACTAACCTTTTGAGTTTCGTGCACCAGGACCCCCAGATCCCTTTGCACTTCAGTACTCTCCAGTTTCTTGCCATTAAGATAATAAATTGCTCTAGGATTTTTCCTGCCAAAGTGCATCACCTCACACTTTCCAGTGATCTGGCCTATATGTGACTCCAAGCCCACAACAATGTGGTTGACTATTAACAGCCCTCTGAAATGGCCTAGCAAGCCACTCAGTTGTATAAGGCAGTTCACTCACCACCTTCTCAAGGGCAATTAGGGATGGGCAATAAATGCTGGCTTTGCCAGTGATGCCCACATCCTGAGAATGAATAAAAATCTTGGCAGTCTGCCATTCTTTTATTGTGCAGTTAAAAAAGTATAAATTAAATAGGTAAAGCTACTAGCAGTTCCATTATCGTAACTAACTGATAGTTACTGATAGTGACTATTTTCAGAGCTCATTAGCAAAAATGGGCAATGATACCCTCGCATTGTTACCCTGACCGCTGTGCTTGGGCTGCACCTGATGGCAACGGCATACCATCATTCTTTTGGTCGTCCATTGTTTGCTGCTGTCCCTAATCTAATTCAATGAGGAGGGCTCTGTCCATGTCAGTATTGTGCAGCATGCTGTTATAATTTTGCCAGTTTCCACTGGGATATGTGATTAGGCTCCCACCCATCTAAGCCAAGCATCTGAAGTGCTGCTTTAGCATTCCAAATCATTGTTCAATGAGAACTCTGGTTCACCAATGTTCCTCATTGTATCTGTGTTCTGCTTGGATACAAGGGCTATGGTTGCATTATGTTGCTCATAACTCTGAGGAACTAGCTGTCTATGTTCCCTTTCCTTCAAAGATTGCCTCAAAATAAAAGCAAAATGTGTACCTCCTGTTTCATTTTTCAGCCTGTACTCAGATTATTTCTCTTGTGCTCAGTAATAAGGGTCACATCAGCAAGTGATCCCTTGCTTCCTAGGAACCGAAGTGTGACCTTAAACACACAACATCTAGCATTGTAACATTACTCAGGCTTGAACACCCTCATCCCTGAAATATCATGAGCCACCTTGTGCTTCTCTAGTCTCCAGATATGAGAACATTAACCATTCTGTCAGATTAGGTGCTTTAGGCTGTAATCAGAATATTATTTAACTGATTCCATTAGTCCACGACTGTTATGTTAGTGCAGGCCTCCATGATGTAAAGTCTTTCCTTGAGCGTGTATGTTCACAGAGTGTTTTCCACCAGCCCCAGCCTGGGGAGCAGAGAACCATTGAAGAACCACAGCCGGCTGGGGTCAGATTGATCCTCCTCATCCCCTTTGAAACTCAAACTGGGACAAATCGATATTGTTTGCACACAGCTATCAAAAAGGAAAGGTTTTCAAAAACTCTCAGCTCCCCATCCCCAAACATACAAAGGGGGTAAATTTGACTTTGCGTGATTGTGTAAAACGAGCGATATCGATTCAGCCGCCCGTATGCATCTTTTCCAATTGTTATTTGCATTGGATATCGCTGAACAGGCGCTACCGCTGAACAGGCGCTACCGCTGAACAGGCGCTACCGCTGGACAGACGCTACCGCTGGACAGACGCTACCACTGAACAGGCGCTACCGCTGGACAGACGCTACCACTGAACAGGCACTACCGCTGAACAGGCGCTACTGCTGAACAGGCGCTACCGCTGACAGACGCTACCGCTGAACAGGCACTACCGCTGGACAGGCACTACCACTGAACAGGCACTACCACTGACAGACGCTACCGCTGACAGGCGCTACCGCTGGACAGACGCTACCGCTGGACAGACGCTACCGCTGAACAGGCACTACCGCTGAACAGGCGCTACCGCTGACAGGCGCTACCAATGACAGACGCTACCGCTGAAAAGGCGCTACCGCTGAACAGGCACTACCGCTGAACAGGCGCTACCGCTGACAGGTGCTACCAATGACAGACGCTACCGCTGAACAGGCGCTACCGCTGAACAGGCGCTACCGCTGACAGGCGCTACCAATGACAGACGCTACCGCTGAACAGGCGCTACCGCTGAACAGGCACTACCGCTGAACAGGCGCTACCACTGAACAGGCGCTACCGCTGAACAGGCGCTACCGCTGAACAGGCACTACCACTGAACAGGCGCTACCGCTGAACAGGCACTACCGCTGAACAGACGCTACCACTGACAGGCGCTACCGCTGAACAGGCACTACCGCTGAACAGGCGCTACCGCTGACAGGCACTACCACTGACAGGTGCTACCACTGAACAGGCACTACCGCTGAACAGGCACTACCACTGACAGGCGCTACCGCTGAACAGGCACTACCACTGAACAGGCGCTACCACTGAACAGGCGCTACCACTGAACAGGCACTACTGCTGAACAGGCGCTACCACTGAACAGGCGCTACCACTGAACAGGCGCTACCGCTGAACAGGCACTACCGCTGAACAGGCGCTACCGCTGAACAGGCACTACCACTGACAGGCGCTACCGCTGAACAGGCACTACCGCTGAACAGGCGCTACCGCTGAACAGGCACTACCACTGACAGGCGCTACCGCTGAACAGGCACTACCGCTGAACAGGCGCTACCGCTGACAGGCACTACCACTGACAGGTGCTACCACTGAACAGGCGCTACCACTGAACAGGCGCTACCGCTGACAGGCACTACCACTGACAGGTGCTACCACTGACAGGCGCTACCACTGAACAGGCACTATCGCTGACTTTCTCTGGGGTAAATTTGGACCTATGTCTCAGTAGTAAACAGAAAGCATCGTAATTAGTACAGGCAGCCTAGATTATGGGCTGAAGTGCAGAGGTTTAAGCACATAATCTAGGCTAACTCTTCAGCATAGTTCTGTAATGCCTTTCAGATGAAATGTTAAACCGAGGCCCTGCCTGCCCTCACAGTTGGGCTTCAAAGATCGAGCAGGAAAGTTCCCCTGGTGCCCTAGCCAGCATTTGTCCCTCAATCAACATCACTAAAAAAAAATGTGATCATTTATCTCGTTACTGTTTGTGTGTGTGCAAATTGACTGCTGCATTTATCTACATTACAGTAGTGACTACACTTCAGAAGTACTTCATAGGCTATGAAGCACTTTGGAACATCCTGAGGTCCTGAAAGATGCTATATAAAATCAATTTCTTTCTTTTTTGCAGAGGGAATATAAAGCTGCAAAACTCTGCACAAGAACATTAGTGAACACTAGAGGTCTCCCTTTGACCTTCAATCCAAATCACTGTCCATCTTTGGTCTGATATATCAATAATACAAAACAGTAGCACTTTGCAAGCTGTTCCATCAGTTATTATTCTTTATTCTTATATTATAGACCTATCACAGTTTTGATGCATTATGTTATTAATATAACCGAATGGCCTACTCCTGCTCCTATCTTCTATGTCTATGTTTCTATGTATACTCCTTGCTGCTGTTGCTAGGTTAATTT
Source organism: Squalus acanthias (assembly GCA_030390025.1). Taxonomy (NCBI): domain Eukaryota; kingdom Metazoa; phylum Chordata; class Chondrichthyes; order Squaliformes; family Squalidae; genus Squalus; species Squalus acanthias. The sequence continues at coordinate 148,123,128 of CM059425.1, forward strand.
TGTCCTCTAGCTCTGTGTTTACAGTCCTAGTTAAATAATATCCACATTATCTATGCCTCTCAGCATTTCAAAGATCTGGATAATGTTCACTCAATTACTTTTTCCAATGAAAACAAGTTCAGTTCAATGCATTTCACCTCATAATTTAATTCCCTAAACCTTGCGATCACCTTTGCAGCTTTGACTCTTTTTCCCTTAAGTCTTTCCAGTGCATTGATGCCCTTTTGAAGGTGGAGTGCCGAAAACTGGACACAATATTCCAAACGTGGTCTCACCAATAATCTATATCAGGTTAAAATAAACTGTTTAAATCATAATCAAATTCCCTCAAGAAACATTGGTATTCAGAGATCCCTCTCTTGTATTGTGTCCTGTAACCCAGAGCCATTTATTTTATATTCCCACTGATTATTTTACTTCCTTAGTCTCATTAACTTGCAGTTATTCGCATTAAATGTGCCATTTGCCACTGATCGCCTATTTATTCAACCTGTCCCGGTCTCTTTGTCTTTGGTTTGCTTTATCCTTCTTGTTTGGGCCCTCCCCCCAATTTGATGCCATCCACAAGAAGACAGTTTTTTTTCTGTCCCCAAACTCCAATTTATATACACTGTAAATAGCAATGACCGCAGCACTGATCCCTGCGACATCCATTAGTGTCCCTTGTCATACTGATGTAGTTCCTCACATAACCACTCTTTGCTTTCTCCGATTAAGCCAATTTTCAATTGACTTCAGAAGCTTTCCTCTTGTTTTGTGCTTTTCTACCTTGTGGACTAATCACTTGTGTGACATGGTATTAAAAGCCTTGCTAAAATCTACAGAAATGGCATCCACAGAATTTCTGTTGTCGATAAGGTAAATTCGGAATGACTGTTTCTTCTGGTTGGGGAGTCAGTGATGAGGGATCATCAATTTAAAATTGTCACGAAGAGAGGTTAGGAGAAATTTCTTTATGGTGAAATTTTTCAAAGCATGGAAGGTTTTGCCACATTGAAAATTGAGGCAGAGACCATTACATCTTTTAAGGGAAGACTAAATAAACATGTGAAGCAGAGAAAGATACAAGGGTACAGGGGGAGAACATGGTAGTCGAATTAGTGTTTAGGAATTGCTCTAACAAAGAAACAGCACAGACACGTGGGCCGAATGGCATCCTTCCATGCTGTAAATTTCTATCGTTCTATTTCCTTGAAGAATACCAGTAAATTTGTTAGACAAGACCTCCCTCTCATTAATCCATGCTGACTCTCTCTTGCCATACCATATCTGGGTGTTTCATTGACCCCTCTTTCGAGATGCCTTCTAATACTTTACTTACGTTAGGCTTACTGGCCTATATTTCCTTGGTCCATCATTTTGCCCCTTTTGATGTTACGTTAGCTAGAATCATAGAATCATAGAAAGTTACAGCACGAAGGAGGCCATTTCGGCCCATTGTGTCTGCGCCAGCCAACAAAGAGCTATCCAACCTAATCCCACTTTCCAGCTCTAGGTCCATAGCCCTGCAGGTTACAGCATCCCAAGTGCACATCCAAGTACTTTTTAAATGTGTTTAGGGTTTCTGCCTCTACCACCCTTTCAGGCAATGAGTTCCAGACTCCCACAACCCTCTGGGTGAAGAAATTTCCCCTCAAATCCCCTCTAAACCTTCCACCAATTACTTTAAATCTGTGCCCCCTGGTTTTTGACCCTTCTGCTAAGGGAAATAGGTCCTTTCTATCCACTTTACCTAGGCCCCTCATAATTTTATACACCTCAATAAGGTCTCCCCTCAGCCGCCTCTGTTCCAAGGAAAACAAACCCAGCCCATCCAATCTTTCCTCATAGCTAAGATTCTCTACTCCCGGCAACATCCTTGTAAATCTCCTCTGTACCCTCTCTAGTGCAATCACATCTTTCCTGTAATGTGATGACCAGAACTGCACGCAGTACTCTAGCTGAGGCCTAACTAGTGTTTTATATAGTTGAAGCATAACCCCCCTACTCTTGTATTCTATGCCACGGCTAATAAAGGCAAGTATGCCTTCTTAACCACCTTATCTACCTGGCCTGCTACCTTCAGGGATCTGTGGACATGCACTCCAAGGTCCCTTTGTTCCTCTACACTACTCAGTGTCATACCATTTAATGTGTATTCCCTTTCCTTGTTAGCCCTCCCCAAATGCATTACCTCACACTTCTCCGGATTGAATTCCATTTGCCACTGTTCTGCCCACCTGACCAATTTATTGATATCTTCCTGCAGTCTACAGCTTCCTTCTTCAGTATCAACCACACAGCCGATTTTAGTATCATCTGCAAACTTCTTAATCATACCCCCTATATTCAAGTCTAGATCATTGATATATACCGCAAAAAGCAAGGAACCTAGTACTGAGCCCTGCGGAACCCCACTGGAAACAGCCTTCCAGTCACAAAAACACCCATCAACCATTACCCTCTGCTTCCTGTCTCCGAGCCAGTTTTGAATCCAACTTGACACTTTGCCCTGGATCCCATGGGCTTTTAACTTCGTGACCAGTCTGCCATGTGGAACCTTATCAAAAGCCTTGCTAAAGTCCATATACACTACATCAAACGCACTACCCTCATCTACCCTCCTTGTTACCTCCTCAAAAAATTCAATCAAGTTTGTCAGACACAACCTTCCCTTAACAAATCCATGCTGACTATCCTTGATTAATCCGTGACTTTCTAAATGAAGATTTATCCTGTCCTTCAGAGTTCTTTCCAATAATTTTCCCACCACCAAGGTTAGGCTGACTGGCCTGTAATTACTCAGTCTATCCTTTTCTCCCTTTTTAAACAAGGATACCACATTAGCAGTCCTCCAGTCCTCCGGCACCACACCTGAAGCCAGAGAGGATTGAAAAATGATGGTCAGGGCCTCTGCTATTTCCTCTTTTGCTTCGCTTAACAGCCTGGGATACATTTCATCCGGGCCTGGGGATTTATACACTTTTAAAGCTGCTAAACCCCTTAATACTTCCTCTCTCACTATGTTTATTTCATCTAATATTTCACACTCCTCCTCCCTGATAGCAATTTCTGCTTCGCCCCTCTCCTTTGTGAAAACAGATGCAAAGTATTCATTAAGAGCCCTACCGACGTCTCCCGCCTCCACACACAGATTACCCTCTTGATCTCTAATAGGCCCTACCCTTTCTTTAGTTATCCTCTTACTCTTAATATATTTATAAAACATCTTTGGGTTTTCCTTGATTTTAGTTGCCAAGAATTTTTCATGCTCTCTCTTTGCTTTCCTAATGTCCTTATTAATTGCACCCCTGCACTTTCTGTACTCCTCTAAAGATTCTGCAGTATTTAGCCCTCGGTATCTGTCATACGCCTCCCTTTTTTTCTTTACTTTCCAGTGCTTGTTCCAGCAGCACTCCCATTTCCAATGAATCTTTAAAATTAGTGGCAATGACATGACTGATTTTGTTTGTCACTTTTAAAAATATCCTTGAATGTAGTCCATCTGGGCCTGGTGTCTAGGCTTCCTTAAATTTCCTTTAATTTTCCAATGTTTCCCTTATCAATAGACCCCCTGCACTCGCTTCCCCCAAGAAATTGTGAAGATTTTCACAGAGTCCAAATGGGTAGTTTTTGAAAAACAACAAAAATGTTTCTTCACCTTGTGCAATTTAGAAATTCACTGTGCCCTCAGGGTAACAAATAGGAATTCATCCAAATATACACATGGAACAAATCCATTCTTTCATTTACCACATGTCTTGGCTGCATTTTGAGTAACACAAGCTCAATTGCACCTCAGCTCATGGTAGGATTGCAACTGAGTACATACAGCATCAGCAGAGCCGAATGTTGAAACTAGAAAAGAGAATGGAAATGGCTTCCATGTGGTCTGATCGCCCCAGCTTAAATCAAGCTGTATGCCTGACTTAAATCTTCACTTTGACCTCTGGTGAAGGTGGTTATGTTTCCAGGTTCCGCTAATTTGAGTGCTGATTGGGATTACTGCCTCCCATTTGGCACACGGTGAGTAGAGGGTGGGAATGCATGTGTTGCTGTAGGTGTCAAGGCAATTTTAGAATTGGTGGCTGTTGACTCTGTGGCAGCAGCTGAAGACAGTGGGGTTGAAATTCCTCAGCCCTGCTCCACCTGTGGGAGCGTGGTGGTACAGGTGCCAGTGACCACTGTTCCTGACCCTGCCAGAGTATCCAGACACAGGGTGGGGGTCACTTCATTTAAATAGCAACAGCAGCCACCTGTGCCAGTATGGGCGCATCTTAGGTTCCTGTACAGGGGTAGGTGGGGAATAATTGTGGTGCTGGCAAGCTGATCTTTATCCAGTGACTCTAAAATTTAGCCTGTTGCTCCATCAGTCCCCACTTACAACTGGGTCGCTTTAACATGCTGCCAGCATTTTGATGGGGGCGTCCAATCCAAGATCCAGGTCTTACACTCCCATGTGGGCCTCTCAGAGGCGAAAGTAGCTGCCCTTAACATCAATGCAGCATTTGACTAGATATAACACCAAGGAGCTCTAGCAAAAGTGAGGTCAATGTGGGTCAAAGGGAAAACCCTCCAGTGGCTGGAGTCATACCTGACACAACAGAAGATGGCTTTGGTGTTGGACACTAACAGGCAGCTCATCGGTGAAGCAGAATGGAAGAGCGGGCCACTGCAACGCCAAGGTTAATGGGACCGGGAAGGGGGCTGATTGGGTCAGGAAAGGGGGCGATCGGGTCGGGAGGTAGTGGTGGGTGATTGGGGTGGGAGCAAGGTGTCTATAAATAGCCCACCTTCTTTGAATGTGGGGTCAGAAGGAGCACTCCTGCTCTTCCGGCTCCATATTCAGGTAAGTATATTTTAAAATCTGACATTGTTGGTTGTGGCCTAACAGGCTTTAAGGCCGCATGCAGACCCAGTTTTCCTGAGTGCAATTGGTGCTGGCTGCTTCAGGGCAAACCAATATTGCAGAGGGGCCCTCGAACAGGAGTTGGGCCTCTTTTTTGCTTGTGCAAAGGGTCTAATGCCTGTTTCAGGAGTGAGCACTGCATGCTGATTTTTTGACCTTTACCAATATGATGGGCGCACACTTCTGGCTCGTAATGAGCGAGCGCTTCCTGCCTGCCATGTTGGAAGCTTTGTAATATAGCCATCTGGTCGACTACTGATGTATATAATGATAAAGCCATGTTCAGTACAGTTCTTACCAGAAGCCATGTTGTGCTGTTGTATATACAGGAAACTCTTTGGTATCCGGCACCGACGGGATCGGCGTGGTGCCGGTTGATCAAAAATTCCAGATAACGGAGTTATATCTACCAAGGCTATTTTTAACAAACAAAAATAAAAAAATCAAGAAATGTGCAGTACACAGTATTTGGGTACTCACTTATAGAATGTTGTGTTAAATGGATGGTGGAAGATGCTTGATTAAGTACAGTACTGCCAGTTGAGGGTAATCCATAACTCTTTAATTACTTAACAGTAAAACAAAACTTATAAACGACTGTATACAGTACTGTAGTTGACTGTACACTTATTCCGAGTCATCTGGTTCATCAGGAATATCCGTGCCAGCTGGGTCATCAGGATCATGCAGTTCCACAGATTCCACAGATTCTTCAGGCACTTCCGCTGCTTCGACTCTTTTGGAAGCTTTCTTAAACATGTTGCGGATGTCGGTTTGCTTAGTGGACTCTTGCCTTTTCTGTAGAAACGTGGAATGCAGAATATGGAGTTGCATAACTTCTTGGGCAGAGTAGCAAGTCTGCCTTTCAGCAAATTTGAGGATTGAAGAAAATCCTTCTGCAGCTTTAGCCCAAGAAATCTTGTTCTCTTCAGAAATATCATCCTCTTCACTTTCCATCTCACTTTCCTTTTCTTTCTTTGGATTCAAAACATTCTCAATTATTTCATCATCACTTAGCATATGCGCAACACCAACTTCTCTATCTGCATCAACCCACTGCTCGATATCACTTTCACTGAGGTGATGTAGAGGGTTTGCTGGGCCTGCATTTTTCACCATGCCAGCCATTTCCATTATTGTACTCTTCTTGGGACGAACATTGAACCCATGAAATTCCTGCTCTGAAGAAGAACCTTCAGCAAACATTACAGAAGGCCACAATTTGCGCCAGGCTTGCCTCAAAGTGTGACCTTTCACCAAGTTTCAGGAACATGCAACATTATAGATGGCATCTTTAAGATTGTATTCCTTCTGAAATGCTTGAATATTGTCATCTTGGCTTATCAGTTTACGTAGGAAGTCTTTCTTGTAATGACACTTCAGATTTTGGATAACGCCCTGGTCCATGGGTTGGATGAGAGAAGTTACATTTGGTGGCAAATAAATGGTGAAAATATTTCCCGAAACCAACTCGGATTCATGCGGATGGGCTCTACAATTATCAAGCAATAAAATGCATTTGCTATCTTCAGGTTTCCCTATTTTACAGAAATGTTCCCTCACAGATGGAACAAAAATATGATGGAACCAATCGGAGAAGATTTCCTTATCCATCCAAGCATTTTTTTGAGCTTTGTACTCAACAGGTAAGTGCCTCACATTTTTAAATGCACGGGGATTTTTATACTTCCCAATAACAAGAAGTTTAACCCGGTGTGATCCAGCAGCGTTCGCACATGTTAGCACGGTTACACGATCTTTATTTTTCTTGTAACCTGAAGCATTAGCCTCACTAGCCCCAGCAAGCGTTGATTCTGGCAAAAACCTCCAAAACAAGCCAGTTTCATCGGCATTATATATCTGTGCTGGCGACAAATCATGTTGCTGCACAATCCGATTGAAATAATCGCAGCATTCTTCTGCGGCGTCGTGATCAGCTGATTTCTTCTCCCCGGAAATATCGAGTCGTCATATCCCGTGCCGTAACTTGAAGCACGTTAGCCATCCCTCGGAGAAAGCACACTTGTCAGTGAGCTCCATCCTTTCGTAGAAATCCTTCGCTTTCTCGATTAGCATGGGTCCGGAAATTGGAACACCCTCTGAACGCTTAAGAGAAAACCATTCATAAAGCACGGTATCCAGCTCTTCAAGCTTAGGCTTACGAAGCGTACGCCGTTTCTCTACACTCTTACATGTCTCCGAGCTTGAATAAAACTTGAGCAGCTTATCCTTCTGCGATTTGATGTCGTAGATTGTTGACGAACCGATTTTGAATTCATTCATAATGTTGATACGCTTCTCTCCCCTTTCTAGTCGTTGGCATATCTCGATTTTCTGTTTTAAAGTTAAGACCACTCTCTTCCTTTTGCTTGGACCAGCTTTTGGGAATTCCATAATGCAAGATGGGGGAGATAATTCCCGATAAAGATGGAGAGACACACAGAACAATGGTGGTTAGGAAGAGACTACCAGCAGCGTGGGAGACACGCAGTAAAATGGTGTATCAGAAGAGACTCCCGGCAGCGCGGGAGAATCAGACTCCTGTTATTGCAGTGTTCGGACTTCCGACAGCGCCAGGAAGCCGAGTAGTGGCACTTTGGAGAACTACCCCCACTGACTAACTCGGCGTTCGCGGGAGACTCGGACTCGGACTCGGCAACATCGCCGGTTATTTGAGAGGAGTTTTCGGAGTATGATTTTTGCCGGTTAAACGAGAGTTTCCTGTATATGCTGTGTCTCAAGATATCACAGAATTGGCGATAAGGATGCGATTGTGGATTCCCAAGCTGAAATTTTTGTTGGAGGATAATCCTGTTAGAGGTTCGACGTTTTGCTGAAAAACCTAAAAATCCAAGGTAAATTTCGAGTACGCGTGACTGAACTGTTGACGTTGCCAGAGTCCAGATGGCCGTGCCTATGGGAATAATAGGGCACTTGGGTGAGTTCCATTGCGACCGAGAGACTTTCGGAGCATATGTGGAGCGGCTAGAAATGTTTTTCACCGTGAATAGTATTGTCGAAGTCCCCGATGATGGAAACTGCAACCGGGCAGTTTTAGAAATGAAACAGGCTATTTTTTTGACTGAAGCAGGCCCCGTGGTGTATGATACGCTGAAAATTTGCTTGTTCCTGCCAAGCCGAAGGACACGCCACTGAAGGAGATCCTAACCAAGTTAGAACAGCACTACAGTCCTGAGCCCCTGGAAATTGCTCAAAGTTATCGTTTTGGAACACGTGATCAATTAAATGATGAGGGTATCAGTGAGTACATTGTAGCTTTAAAAAATCTATCCATTCACTGTCATTTCGGAAACTTTCAGGACCGAGCTTTGCGTGATTGTTTTATTTGTGGGTTGAAAAATGAACGTATCAGAAGTAAATTGTTGACAACCCCTAACTTGGGTGGGCAAATTATGCAGGCACCTCACACCTCTTTTATATAGGTGTGAATCCAAGTCAGGTGCAAAATTGATAGATCACATAATGCCTTAATTATCTTGTCATTTACATGCACTTATTCCATCCACCCCCTTTCTGTCTGAATTTATGGTGTATGCTAGAAGGAATAGAACTCTGGCATATTGGCGTTCTGTCCCAGCGCTATTTGCCTGCGCCCGTTCTAAGTGGCGTAGGCAGCACACAAAATTCATGCTGCCTGCTCATTTACATGATTGCAGCGCTGATCTCAGCGCTAAATGCGCTGCTGGTTGGCTTAGCGCTCAATGGGGGGCCAATATCAGGTGCAGTCTACTGGCCAATAAAGTTTTGCCTAGGCTCTCTCCACTACTTAAACGGGAGGTGCTTTGTTGCAGAAGCACCTCATTATCAGGTGAAAGCAAGGCATGGGGCAAAACCCTAGAGAAAGGGCAAAACGTTTTTCAGATGCAACACTGGAGGCCTTGGTCCTGGGGTTCCAACGATGATGGGATGTCCTCTACCTGCATGGGGGCAACAGACCTTCAAGGTTGAACAGCAGAAGGCTCTGGGAGGAGATCGCTCAATCCATCACTGCGACGAGTGTTGTCCCCAGGACCTGGATCCAGTGCTGCAAAAAGTTTAATGTACTCATACGGCTGGAGTCAAGGTGAGTGAAGGCTTCAGCAAATGCCATATCCCACCATCTGCACCACACGCCTCACACACTGCTCAATGCACCACACCCCCAGCACTCACCTACCAACAATCTCTAGCTATCACCACTCATACCTCACAATCATAGCTTCACTTCACCCTCACACACTTACCACTGCTACAACACTCACACCCACATCTCACACCTTGCACACACTGCCAGCTATTCAACCATGGAAGGCACATTACTCAAACACATTGCTCTACACTCAGTGACACACTTCCCTTTCTCTTGCAGGCAAAGGTTGCTCCTAAACGCAGAGAGCAACAGCAGATGGGAGGCAGCCTAGTGATGGTTGAGAGCCTAACTCACCTAGAGGAATCAGTGTTCCAAGTAACTGGAGGGGCTGTGACAGAGTCCATGGCGAATGGAGAAGTGAAAAGCATCGCTGATGATGACGGTATGTTCATACCTAATCCTTCTCACATCCCACTTCCCCCTCATCCCAAAATCTCTTCTCACTTACAAGCTGCTGATGGTGTATGCATGGAGATCTTGCTTCCCCCTCCCCTCCCCTCACTATAACCCGACTCTTGTGCCTTTCTGATTTCAGATACGCAACAATTGCGACCTGGGCAGCCTATCCCTGAACTTGAGGAAGAGACTGATGGAGAAGAAGACATGTCATCACTGCATCTGACACTCGCAGACACCAGCTCAGAAAATGGGACTGCGTGGACTTTAGAGGGTAGGATAGAGGTGGGATCTGCATGTGGTGAGTCACTGGGCACGAGTGGGCTGCAGCCAGGCCAGGGGGAAAGGGTAGCTTGGGGACCAGCTCCCCGGAGGGCGAGTTCGCCCACGAGTTCTCTAGACTTGACTATTCCAACGCACTCCTGGCTGGCCTCCCACATTCTACCCTATGTAAACTTGAGGTGATCCAAAACTCGGCTGCCCGTGTCCTAACTCGCACCAAGTCCCGTTCACCCATCACCCCTGTGCTCACTGACCTACATTGGCTCTCGGTTAAGCAACGCCTCGATTTCAAAATTCTCATCTTTGTTTTCAAATTCCCCCATGGCCTCACCCCTCCCTATCTCTGTAATCTCCTTCAGCCCCACAACCCCCCGAGATATCTGCGCTCCTCTAATTCTGCCCTCTTGAGCATCCCTGATTATAATCGCTCAACCATTGGTGACCGTGCCTTCTGTTGCCTCGGCCCTAAGCTCTGGAATTCCCTGCCTAAAACTTCTGCCTCACTACCTCTCTTTCCTCCTTTAAGACGCTCCTTAAAACCTACCTCATTGACCAAGCTTTTGGTCACCTGCCCTAATTTCTCCTTATGTGGCTCGGTGTCAAATTTTTTGTCTTTTAATACTCCTGTGAAGCGCCTTGGGACGTTTTACTATGTTAAAGGTGCTATATAAATACAAATTGTTGTTGTTGTTGAGTTCTGCTCCACATGACTCAGATGATCCACAAGAATCAATGGAGCAACCTTCAGAAGAAGGGTGATGGGCATGCTTGGTGCAATGGCGAGCCTGCCAGAGAGCCTCTTGTCAGTGTCAAGGAGCATGGAGGAGTCCGGCTCCAACATTGCATGGGGTTTTGCACGGAGCTTGGAGCCCATGATTTCCAGGTTGGAAATGATGGAAAACTCCATGAGATATCATGTGGACCCAAAGATGAAGCAGGGTCTGATGGGCAATCTTGCAGCTTCCATTGCAGCAGAGGCGGAAGCGACCCAACATCTCAATGCTGCAGTGGAAGCTCAGACTGCTCTCCTGCAGGCTCAGCTTGCTGCCACGCAAGATCAGACTGCTGCCATCGTGGCTGAGTTTACCAGTGTCAAAAAGGGCTTGCAGGGTTTCACTGCAGTCCAGCAATCTGTCCTCCAACAGATTGCTAGGAATGCTGAGGCACCGCCCTGGGGGAGTGCCAGTGGGTCTATGGAGCAAGAACCTGCTGTCCTCTCTCAGGAATAATGTGAATAGATTTTGTCTGGGTTTAAATTGTGAATTCTGGGAGATTCTCTCATTGCTAACTTACCTGACGAAGGAGCGAACTGCTTCGAAAGCTTGTAAAATTAAATAAATCTGTTGGACTATAACCTGGTGTTGTGCGACTTCTCATTTTTGTCCACCCCAGTCCAACGCCGGCATCTCCACATCATCACTCTCTCAGGATGACAGCATTCCTACTCCCAACACAGCCTGTCAGCCAGCCAGCCCAGACTGCTGCTGCCCAGGCCGAGGTGGTGCAGACTATCGCCGAGCCTTCTAGGCCCAGAGCTGCTTGAGGTCGTCCTGCAAGGCCATCTGCAGTCTCCCCTACTGAAAGTCAGCAGCCTTCCACCAGCCATGCTGCAGCCACTGGGACAGCATTTTGTAGGAGCACTAGACTGGAAAAAGGCACAAGGAAGACAGACACTAAGGGAATGCACAAGGGTGATTAGTTGACTTTGTTCTTTTGATTTGAATTTGATAAATTGATGATTTTTGTTTGGTTGGAATGTTGATGATCCCTTTAAATAAACTGCTGGGAGTTCCTTTCTGCTGGTGATCGCTTGGTCAGCTGCTCGTGATTAGGAGAGGGCATTAAAAGGAGTGGCGACATCCAAAATGGCAGATTTGACGCACACTCATTGACGTCACGATCTGCTCATATGTGGAGCAAGCGCTGGTAACGCAGCGCTCCCGACCTCCTCAAAATGACAGCCGCCGCAGGACCTGCCGAAAACAGGCGTAAGTGGGCCATTTTTTCATCAAAACCGGCCTTAACGGACACCACTAAATCCCCGAATTTCGCGGCCCATGTCTCTACATGAGGTTTCCTTTCCCTTCATTTCTGCCAGTGGTTTCTTAATTCCTTGCCCTTTAGACCTTGGCAAAGGGCTGCTAATAGGATGAAATGCTCTTTAAGCCTTTCTAAAGTCTTTTAGAATTAGTTACCCTATAATTATCCCCATCCCTTCACTTAAACTTAATTTTCTGCTCCCACCATTAGTCTGTTCTCCACGCCTGCCCAAATCTGCACCTAAAGCTATTAATTATGCAAATAACTGACTCAGGGAATTTGAGCCCTATTAATACTTTACTATTCTGGTGGGATTTGTACCAGTTCTTAACCATTTAGTACTGGCTTACTAGTAGATAAAAAACTGTCCCGTTGTCTTGATAAAGCAACTGCACTAATGATGGTGCTAACCCTTGCTACTCCATCAGTAGAAGTCCCTTCTTATTGCACTACAGTAAACTCTTTCTTATCCGGCACCTATGGGACCAGGATGGTGCCGGTTGATGAAAAATTCTGGATAACAGAGAGGTATACCTACCAAGGCAATTTTTAACACAAACAAAAATAAAAAATCAAGAAATGTACTGTATAATTGGGTACTCACCTACAGAATGTTCCGTTAAATGTATGGTAGAATCGGCAAGATTACCGCTTATTGAGGTGTTGTTTTGTATTGAGGTCTATCTATTTTGCCGGTTATTAAAGTATTCTGGATGATAAAGTGCCGTTTAAACAAGAGTTTACTGTATTTAGCAGTTGCCATGCTTATAGTCAGAGGTGGCAAAAGCATTGTCAAATTTGGATGTTACTACTTTTGAAGTAAAAAAGGAATAAATTGTGAGGGTTTGCTTTCAAGATTATTTTTATTGTACTGACTATTGATCAACATTTCAATCTTTTGGCGTGTAGGCTGGTCCATGATTGAATGTTATTTTCTCTCCCTTCCCTATAAACAACTCCTGGATCAGGTGACTCATTTGGCAATTTTCTCTCTCTCCTTGTGGGATGTGATTTGTTTCCATTTGGCAACTTCCCTGACTGTTCAGCAGGATTCTGAACTAAGAGAAACCTTGGTTTAAAAAAAAACAAATTTTAATACAATAGCCAAAGGGGTAAAAAAAAACGATCCAGAGCAGATTTACCAGATCTGTCTAAAATTTATTACGAGAAACATTCTACAGTTCTACATCAAAAATGTCTGCAGCACTCAAATTCATTCTGGAAGATTCTACATTTAAAGTAAATTGTCAAGCAGCTTTTACCTCATCAGCTTGTAATATTCCCCACAGTCATGATAGACAGTATATTATGGCACACACCTTGTTTGTGATTTCCATTTCTGATATTCAAATTAGATGGACTTAAAACAAGTCTATTTTATTAGGTCAGGGTGGAACCAGGTTCTGTCCAAATTTTTGGCCTCCCTCAAGTGGAAATCTTGGTGTAGAAATTTGTAGTGTTTGCGCTGGCCGTTAAAGCCCGTTTTGGCAAAAAAAAAATGGCGACCGCCTCACTTCCACCCGCTGCCGGTGGGTCCCGCGGCGGCTGCCACTTTTGGCTGGGTGGCAGTGCTGCCAATGTCCGCACTCACTAGTGATATGGAGATTATGCAGATCGTGACGTCAGTGAGTGTGCAACGCTCACCTGATGCCCGATCTGCCATTTTGGAGTGCGCCGCTTAACTTTCCGGCCTGTCTTAATTCCGACCAGCTGACCAAGCATTCACAAGCAGCAGGAAGGAGCCTCCAGCAATGTTATTTAAAGCGATGAGCGGAGGCAGTGAAGAAGAGGAGAAGATGCACACAGAGGGAGGAGGAGGAGGGCTAGGAGGGCTCTCAACAGAGAACACTTCTCTTATTTCCACTTAAGTGAGGAGCAGTGTATTAGGAGGTTCCGCTTCACCAAGAGGTGGTCACCGAACTCTGCCACCTCCTGCAACCAGACCTGAAGCCTCAGAGCAGGGCGACCATGGCTCTCCCAGTGGCCCTCAAGGTCACCGTGGCCCTCAATTTCTTCGCCAACGGATCCTTCGAGTCTGCAGCAGGAGACATAGCTAACATCTCCCAGTTTGCCATCCATCGCTGCATCCAGGAGGTCACAGAGGCTCTCTACTCCAGGAGAAGGGACTACGTTGTCTTCTCTCTGAGCAGAGAAAAGCAGCAGGAGTATGCATATGGCTTTGCCAGGATAGCGGGCTTCCCCATGGTGCAGGGCGCCATCGACTGCACCCACGTGGCTTTGCAGGCGCCGCATAACAATCCTGAGATCATCCGTAACCGCAAAGGAAAGAGTGATCATAACATGATAGAATTCTTTATTAAGATGGAAAGTGAAGAAGTCCAATCTGAAACTAAGGTCCTAAATCTAAAAAAGGAAACTACGAAGGTATGAAGAGTGAGTTGGCTATGACAGATTGGGGAGCTTCATTAAAAGGCATGAGTGTGGATAGGCAATGGCTAACATTTAAGGAATGAATGCATGAATTGCAACAGTTATACATTCTTTTCTGGCACAAAAACACAAAAGGAAAAGCGGCCCAACCATGGCTAACAAAAGAAATTAAGGATAGTATTAGATCCAAAGAGGAGTCATATAAAGTTGCCAGAAAAAGTAGCAAGCCTGAGGATTGGGAGCAGTTTAGAGTTCAGCAAAAAAGGACAAAGAGATTGATTAGGAGGGGAAAATAGAGTATGAGAGTAAACTTGCAAGGAACATAAAAGCGGACTGTAAAAGCTTCTACAAGTATGTAAAAAGAAAAAGATTAGTGAAGACAAATGTAGGTCCCTTACAGTCAGAAACGAGAGAATTTATAATGGGGAACAAGGAAATGGCTGAGCAATTAAACAAATACTTTAGTTCTGTCTTCACAGAAGAGGACACAAATAACTTCCCAGAAATGCTAGGGAACCAAGGGTCTAGTGAGAAGGAGGAATTAAAGGAAATTAGTATTAGTAAAAAAATAGTGCTGGAGAAATTACTGGGACTGAAAGCCGATGAACCCCCAGGGCCTGATAATCTGCATCTCAGAGTACTAAAAGAGGTAGCCATGGAAATGGTGGATGCGTTGGTTGTCATCTTCCAAAATTCTATAGATTATGGAACAGTTCCTGCAGATTGGAGGGTGGCAAATGTAACTCCACTATTTAAAAAAGGAGTGAGAGAGAAAACAGGGAACTACAGACTAGTTAGCCTAACATCAGTAGTAGGGAAAATGCTAGAGTCCATTATAAAGGATGTGACAACAGGACACTTAGAAAATATCAACGAGATTAGACAAAGTCAACATGGATTTATGAAAGGGAAATCATGTTTGACAAACCTACTGGAGTTTTTTGAGGATGTAACCTGTAGAATAGATAAGGGAGAACCAGTGGATGTGGTGTATTTGGATTTTCAGAAGGCCTTTGATAAAGTCCCACATAAGAAGTTAGTGTGCAAAATTAAAGCACATGGGATTGGGTGTAATATACTGGCATGGATTGAAAATTGGTTAACAGACAGGAAACAGAGAGTAGGAATAAATGGGTCTTTTTCGGGGTGGCAGGCGGTGACTAGTGGGGTACCGCAGGGATCAGTGCTTGGGTCCCAGCTATTCACTATATCAATGATTAAATGTAATATTTCCAAGTTTGCTGATGACACAAAACTAGGCGGGATTGTGAGTTGTGAGGAGGATACAAAGAGGCTTCAAGGCGATTTAGACAGGTTGAGTGAATGGGCAAATACATGGCAGATGCAGTATAACGTGGATAAATGTGAAGTTATCCACTTCAGTAGGAAAAACAGAAAGGCAGAGTATTATTTAAATGGTGATAGATTGGGAAATGTTGATGTACAGATGGACTTGGGTGTCCTTGTACACCAGTCACTGAAAGCAAACATGCAGGTGCAGCAAGCAGTTAGGAAGGCAAATGGTATGTTGGCCTTCATTGCAAGAGGATTTGAGTACAGGAGCAAGGATGTCTTACTACAGTTATACAGGGTCTTGGTGAGACCACACCTGGAGTACAGTGTGCAGTTTTGGTCTCCTTACCTAAGAAAGGATATACTTGCCATAGAGGGAGTGCAGCGAAGGTTCACCAGACTGATTCCTGGGATGGCAGGACTGTCGTATGAGGAGAGATTGGGTCAACTAGGCCTGTATTCACTAGAGTTTAGAAGAATGAGAGAGGATCTCATTGAAATGTATATAATTCTGACAGGGCGAGGCAGACTGGATGCAGGGAGGATGTTTCCCTTTGGCTGGGGGGTCTAGAATGAGGGGTCACAGTCTCAGGATTAGGGGTAGGACATTTAGGACTGAGATGAGGAGAAATTTCTTCACTCAGGGTGGTGAACCTGTGGAATTCTCTACCACAGAAGGCTGTGGAGGTCAAGTCACTGAGTATATTTAAGAATGAGATAGATAGATTTCTAGACACAAAAGGCATCAAGGGGTATGGGAAGAGAGCAGGAATATGGTATTGAGATGGAGGATCAGCCATGATCATATTGAATGGCGGAGAAGGCTCGAAGGGCCGAATGGCCTATTCCTGCTCCTGTGTTTCTATGTTTCTCTGCACCTGGCTGATGACTCCCCTCCATAACGAACACTCGTGCCCTGCACTCATATAATGAGAGCCATGCTGCCACCAGGAACATCATCGAGCAGACCATTGGGCTACTGAAGCAACGGTTCCACTGCCTTCAGTGCTCAGGAGGAGCCCTCCAGTACTCAGCGGAGCATGTGTTTCATTTTGTGGTGGTCTGCTGCATGCTCCACAACTTGGCCATCATGAGGACCCAGCCCTTGCCCCCAGGGATTATGGGACCACCTCAGGAAGAGGATGAGGGATGGAGGGAGGGAGGCAGAGGAGGAGGAGGAAGGGGACAAGGAGGAAGAGGACGAGGAAGGTAGAAAACCCCCCTTCGGCACAGACTGTCCGTGAACACTTCATCCAATGAATGAAAGCGCAGATCCCTGTTGCTCACCACTTCCCCATCATACCATCCCTCTGACAGAATATCACAGCGTCCTCCTGGGCACAAAGCTGAAATGAGAGCCATCATAAAACGCACATTCCAAATAAAATTTATAAATTTACCAAATTCAAATCAAAAGAACAAAGTCAACTAATCACCCTTGTGCATTTCTTTAGTGTTTGTCTTTCGTGTGCCTTTTCCCAGTCTAGTGCTCCTACGAAATGCAAGACCCTTTTGACAGTGGTAAATCCAGCCATGATGGCAGCAAGCTGAGCCTGCAGGAGAGCAATGTGCGCTTCCACTGCAGCACTGAGATGTTGGGTCGCTTCGGCCTTGCAGCATCATGTCTGGGTCGAGAAGGTCTCTCCTGGAGTTGTCCATCAAATCTGGCCTGGAAATCATGGGCTCCAAGCTCGGCGCAAAGCCCCGTCTAATATTGGAGCCAGACTCCTCCATGCTCCTTGACATTGCCAAGAGGTTCTCTGGCAGGCTTGCCATTGCATCTAGCAATTCGGTGTGCATGCCCATCAAACTTCTTCTGAAGGCCACCCCATCGAGGTCCTCAGCTGAGTCGTGTGCAGCAGAACCCACGTGCAAACTCGCCCTCCAGGGAGCTGGCCCCCGAGCTACCCTTTCTTCTTCTCCTTCACTCTCTTCCATTGCTTCGGGGATAGGCTGTGTGGCTGGCAGATCTTGGTCATCTGAAAGCAGACAGGCACAAGAGTTGGGTTATGGTGAGGGGAGCGGGGGGAAAGCAAGACATCCATACATACAGCATCAGCAGCTTGTAAGTGAGAAGAGGAGACTCGGTGACTTCCCTCCAATGATTTCAAGCATGCTCTTCTCCAGTTGGCTCAAGGCCTGTAAAGCGGCTTGGCCGCCGCCCGTCTGCCACTGCTCGCGGTGATTGTGAGCCACTTTGGCCTGCAAGAGAAAGGGAAGTGTGTCAGTGAGTGTAGTTCAATGTGTTTGGGTGATGTGCCTATTATAGTTGAATAGCTGTCAGTGTGTGCAAGGTGTGAGATGTGGGTGTGAGTGTTGCAGCAGTGGTAAGGTTGTAAGGTTGTGAGGGTGAAGTGAAGCCATGATTGTGAGGTATGAGTGGTGATTGCTAGAGATTGTTGGTAGGTGAGTGATGGGGGTGTGGTGCATTGAGCAGTGTGTGAGGCTTGTGGTGTAGATGGTGGGATATGGCATTTGCTGAAGCCTTCACTCACCTTGACCACTCGTGTGAGGTCATTAAACTTCGTTCGGCACTGGTTCCATGTTCTCGGGACCACACTGTTGAGCGTACCCAGCTATCTCTTGTCACAGCCTTCTTGATGTATGGGCTGATGGCTTCCTGCCAGTCTGCAGGAGCAGGACAGCCCGCCTCCTCTCCACGACCACCACCAGTGCCTCCAGAGCCACATCTGAGAACCTTCTGGCTCGTTCTCTTTACTGGTGCTCAGCCATGTCTTCCAAGTTCAAGTGTGATTCCAATTCGAGCTTCAACTACAATGACAGTGAGGTGCTGCTGCATCAAAGCACCTCCCCTTTAAGTAGTGGAGAAAGCCTAGGCCAAACATTACTGGCCATTATACTGCACCCGATATTGGCCCACCTGTTGAGCGGTAAACCTGTTTAGCGCTGAGATCAGCACTATAATTATGTAAATAAGTATGGAGGAGTCCAGCACCAACTTGGCACAGGGCTTTGTGCAGAGCTTGGAGCCCATCCTTTCCAGCATGAAAGTGGTGGCCAACTCCATTTGCACGCTTGTGGACCCAACCATGATGCAGCGTCTGATGGCCAATGTAGCAGCTTCCATTGCAGCAGAAACAGCTGTCATCTAACGTCTGAGTGCTGCAGTGGAAGCTCAGACTGCTATCATGCAAGGTCAGCGTGCTACCATGCAAGCTCAGACTGCTGTCCTCATGGCTGTGGATTACAGCGTGCAAAGGGGCTTGCAAGGTCTCACACCAGTCCAGCAATCTGCCCACATGAACACTCTCGACCTCGCTCTTCAGCAGCACCGGCGCACTCTATCTCAAAGCTGTCCGAGTCCACAGTTCCATTTCATCCTTCGACTCATCCGACGCTTCAACAAAAAACTTTTTTTCTTCCTTTCTGATGTCAAGGATCGCAAGCTTCATCAACTCTTGAACACCAACGTCCCTCCGGAACCTTCTTCCCCTTCACTTTCCTCTGACCCCCCTTCTCCCAATCTCACCCCCTGCCGCGTTTTCACTATCCCTTCTGACCTTCCCCTTTCTGACCCCTAACGATCAGTCCTCAGCAAAGGCCTGAGCTTCATCCCCTTACGCCCCCACCTCAATGAATTTCGAGCTCGGCACGATGCTGAGCTCTTTTTCCGCTGCCTTCGCCTCCGTGCCCACTTCTCTGGCCAGGAGTCTTCCCCCCATATGACTGACCCTTTCTCCCGCTTTTAGAATTCCCGTTCTACCTGGACCCCTCCCTCTGGCCTCTTACCCTCTCTAGATCTTTTCATTGCCAACTGCCGGAGTGACATCGGCCGTCTCAATTTCTCTGCTCCCCTCTCTCACTCCAACCTACCTCCCTCTGAACTTGCAGCACTCTATTCCCTCAGATCCAACCCCGACATTGTCATTAAACCTGCTGACAAGGGTGGTGCTGTTGTTGTTTGGCGTACCGACCTCTACCTAGCGGAAGCTGAACGCCAACTCTCCGACACCTCCTCCTACCTCCACCTGGACTATGACCCCACTACCGAACATCAAACCACCATTTCCAAGACCGTCACTGACCTCATCTCCTCTGGAGATCTTCCCCCCATGGCCGCCAACCTCATAGTTCCCCAACCCCGCACAGCCCGCTTCTACCTCCTTCCCAAGATCCACAAACAGGACTGCCCCGGTAGGCCCATCGTTTCAGCCTGTTCTTGCCCCACGGAACTTATCTCTTCCTATCTCGACTCTATTTTTTCTCCCCTTGTCCAGTCTCTTCCCACCTACATCCGCGACTCTTCCGACGCCCTCCGCCATTTTAACAGTTTCCAGTTTCCTGAAATGTTCTAGTTCAGGGCGAGAGCAGGACGTACAATCCCTCTACACCTCCATTCCCCACCAGGATGGCCTGAGGGCGCTCCGCTTCTTCCTTGAACAGAGGCCCAACCAGTCCCCATCCACCACCACCCTCCTCCGCCTGGCTGAACTTGTTCTCACATTGAACAACTTCTCCTTTGACTCCACCCATTTCCTCCAAATTAAAGGTGTTGCTATGGGTACCCGCATGGGTCCTAGCTATGCTTGCCTTTTCGTGGGATATGTGGAACACTCTTTGTTCCAGTCCTACTCGGGTCCCCTCCCTCACCTCTTTTTCCGGTACATTGATGACTGTATCGGTGCCGTCTCCTGCTCTCGCCCTGAACTAGAACATTTCATTCACTATGCTTCCAATTTCCACCCTTCCCTCACCTTCACATGGTCCATCTCCGACTCTTCCCTTCCCTTCCTCGACTTCTCCGTCTCCATCTCTGGGGATAGGTTATTGACTAACATTCACTACAAGCCCACTGACTCCCACAGCTACCTGGACTACACTTCCTCCCACCCCACCTCCTGTAAGGAGTCTATTCCATTCTCCCAGTTTCTCCGTCTCCGCCGCATCTGCTCTGATGATGCCACCTTCCATACCAGTGCTTCCGACATGTCTTCCTTTTTCCTCAACCGAGGATTCCCCTCTACCGTGGTCGACACGGCCCTCGACCGTGTCCGTTCTATCTCCCGCACTTCTGCCCTCACCCCTGCCCCTCCCTCCCGGAACCACGATAGAGTTCCCCTTGTCCTCACCTTTCACCCCACCAGCCTTCACATTCAACGGATCATCCTCCGCCATTTCCGCCACCTCCAGCGTGATCCCACCACCAAACGCATCGTCCCCTCACCTCCCCTTTCAGCATTCCGCAGGGACCGCTCCCTCCGCGACACCCTAGTCCACTCCTCTACCACCCCCAGCACCCCTTCCCCTTCGCCCGGCACCTTCCCGTGCAAGTGCAGGAGATGCAACACATGCCCTTATACCTCCCCTCTTCCCACTGTCCAGGGCCCCAAACACCCCTTCCAGGTGAAACAGCGATTTACTTGTACTTCCTGCAATTTAGTATACTGTATTCGCTGCTCACGATGTGGTCTCCTCTACATTGGGGAGACCAAACGCAGATTGGGTGACCGTTTTGCGGAACACCTCCGTTCAGTCCGTATGGGGGACTCCGAGCTCCCGGTCGCCTGTCACTTTAATTCACCGCTTCACTCCCACTCTGACCTCACCGTCCTCGGCCTATTACACTGTTCCACGGAAGCGCAGCGTAAGCTCGAGGAACAGCACCTCATCTTTCGTTTAGGCACGCTACAGCCCTCTGGACTCAATATCGAGTTCAACAATTTTAGATCATAACCTTAGCCCCAATCACATTTATATTTTATTTTTTCATCCCACCCTTTTATTTGCCCCCCACTCCTTTTTTTTCCCTCCTAGAAGCTGGCAGCTGTCCTTCATTCTGCCAGTGCATTTCACACTTCTTTCAGCCTTAACCTGTCACATTAACACCACCTCTAGCCTTGAATATCTCTTAATGTCTCTTAATCTCTCCTTTTGTTCTTTCATCCCCTCCCCCTTTTCCCAGCTTTATCCTTGCCTTAAATCTATTTGATTTCCTGCTGTTTCCAGTTCTGATGAAAGGTCTCGACCTGAAACATTAACTCTGTTTCTCTCTCCACGGATGCTGCCTCGCCTGCTGAGTTTTTCCAGCGTTTTCTGTTGTTATTTCGGATTTCCAGCATCTGCAGTATTTTGCTATCAGATTACTAGGATTGCTGAGTTGTCACCCCAGGGGAGTGGCAGTGGCTCCTTGGAGCAAGAGAGAATGAAATGTAGTCAGCTCTTTTTGAATAGAGAGCCTCAGTGACCTCCCTTACGTAACAGTGGACGGCAAACTGTGAGATGTTGCAAATATCTCCAGCTCCAGCGTGGAAGGAGCCAGATGAATAAAAGTTCATCGCCATGGTCACCTTCACAGCCACTGGCAATGCGGTCCTTGCTCTGTTCTGAGGTTGAAGTTGTGGCTGCAGCAGGTGGCAGATTTCAGTGAGGACATCCTTACTGAAGCACAGACATGTCATACATTGTTCCTCGCTGAACATCCTGGGCAGATATGGCCTTCTGCTGAGAGCCCTTCTCTCCACCCCTCCTCCTCTTTTAGCAGCTTGTCCTGCTGAGCTTGGCCTCTGTTCATTCTCCAAGTCATGCTGTATTCCAAGGGGAATTTCTACTTGTGCACCCATGTTTGGTTTGTGCAGAAGCCTTGAAGTCAGCAAAAGGTCCTTCACGTGCCACACCACTCCCTGTAGACTTTTGCAACTTGAAACAAATATAGAAAGCACCAAACACTTGTAGAATCGTAGCAACAGCCAGAAGAAATCAACCAGCAACTAACCTGTAAGTAGTTGATGATCACTTTAAATAGTGCTGGTAGGGGGTCCTTCCTGCAGCTGAACGAGTGTTCAGCTGTGCGAGGTTAAGAGAGGCATTAGCTGGAGTATTGAGGTCCAAAATAGCAGCACTGGTGTCAATGTGGCACACTGATTGATGTCATGATTTGACTGCTCTGCATCCTTCCGGCGGACATTAGCTGCGCATACGCCAACGCCCTCAACCAATATGGCGTCCAATGCGATTTACCCCACAAGTGTGCACGCATCAGACGCCATTTTGGAATCCAAAAGGCACCCGTAGCGCCCAAACAACGGATGTTAACGATCTCAATTTTGCGCCTTAATCCTCTGATATACAGAATATTCTACTCTTCCTCTAGGTATTCAATCCTACTTTCCATTTTCTCCCAGTAAAGTGTTTTTTTCTGGAGAAAGAAGGTACATAGCCAGAATTTATCTAATTTCTATCTTCTCTAACTGTTGCCAACACTCATTCATCTGGGCTCTGGACAACTTCCATGAATTCTGTTATGTGACTGGCCAGCAAGTGCCACAATTCAAAGGCGCCAATTTAGATGAGTTTGTTTTTATGTCAACAACAGCCACTGAACAGTGATTCAATAAGCAAAAGGCCGAGTGAGGATTGGAAAGCTTGGCATAGCCTATACAGCAGTGGAGTCATGATTAGCAAATACACATACAGGAAATCATGGGGATTAAATCTACTGACACACTAACAGCCATAAACATTAAATCAAACAAGCTTATGGCTCTAGAGTAGAGGCTGAGCTGGAATTGTAGAATCATAGAATAGTACAGCACAGAAGGAGGCCATTCGGCCCATCGAGTCTGCACCGGCTCTTTTCGAAGACGAATCCAGTTAGTCCCACTCCCCTGCTCTTTCCCTATATCACTGCAATTTTTTCTCCTTCAAGTATTTATCCAATTCCCTTTTGAAGGCAACTATTTAATCTGTATCCACCATCCTATCAGGCAGTGCATTCCAAATCCTAACCACTCGTTGAGTAAAAATGTTTTTCCTCATGGCGCCTCTGGTTCTTTTGCCAATCAACTTAAATCTGTGCCCTCTGGTTATTGACCCTTCAGCCATTGGAAACTGTTTCTCTTTATTTACTCTATGTAAACCCTTCATGATTTTAAACACCTCTGTCAAATCTCCTCTTAGCCTTCTCTGCTCTAAGGAGAAAACCCCCAGCTTCTCCAGTCTATTCACGTAACTCTAATCCCTGATCCCTGGAACCATTCTAGTAAATCTCTTCTGTACCCTCTCCAAAGCTTTCACGTCCTTCCTAAAGTGTGGTGCCCAGAATTGGCCACAATACTCCAGCTGGGGCCAAACTAGTGTTTTATACAGGTTAAGAAGGCAAATGGTATGTTGGCCTTCATAGCGAGAGGATTCATGTAGAGGAGCAAGGATGTCTTGCTGCAGTTGTACAGGGCCTTGGTGAGACCACACCTTGAGTATTGTGTGCAGTTTTGGTCGCCTTATCTGAGGAAGGATGTTCTTGCCATGGAGGGAGTGCAGCGAAGATTCACCAGGCTGATACCTGGGATGGCAGGAATGACGCATGAAGAGAGATTGGGTCGATTAGGCTTATATTCTCTAGAGTTTAGAAGAATGAGAGGGGATCTCATTGAAACTTATAAAATTCTAACAGGACTAGACAGACTAGATGCAGGAAGGATGTTCCCGATGGTCGGGGAGTCCAGAACCAGGGGTCACAGTCTAAGGATAAGGGGTAAGCCATTTAGGACTGAGATGAGGAGGAATTTCTTCACCCAGAGAGTGGTGAACCTGTGGAATTCTCTACCACAGAAGGCAGTAGAGGCCAATTCATTAAATATATTCAAGAAGGAGTTAGATATATTTCTTAAGGCTAAAGGGATCAAGGGATATGGGGAGAAAGCAGGGACAGGGGACTGAATTTGGATGATCAGCCATGATCTCATTAAATGGCGGAACAGGCTCGAGGGGCCGAATGGCCTACTCCTGCTCCTACCTTCTATGTTTCTATGTTTCTATGTTTAGCATAACTTCCTAGCTTCTGTAGTCTATGCCTCTATTTATAAAGCCCAGAATCCCATGCTTTGTTAACTGCTTTGTTAACCTGTCCTGCCACCTTCAAAGATTTGTGCACAAACACCCCCAGGTCTCTCTGCACCCTCTTTAAAATTGTACCATTTCGTGTGCATTGTCTCTCCTCAATTTTCCTATCAAACTTTATTACCTCACACTTTTCTGTGTTGAATTTAATCTGCCATGTGTCCGCCCATTCCACCAGCCTGTCTATGTCCTCTTGAAGTCTATTACTATCTTCCTCACTGTTTACTACACTTCCAAGTTTCGTGTCATCTGCAAATTTCAAAGTTGTGCCCTGTACACCCAAGTCCAAGTCATTAATGTATATCAAAACAGCAGTGGTCCTAGTATTGAACCTTGGGAAACACCACTGTATACCTCCCTCCAGTCCAAAAAATAGCCATTCACCACAACTCTGTTTTCTATCCCTTAGCCAATTTTGTATTCATGATGCTGCTGCCCCATTTATCCCATGGGCTTTAATTTTACTAACTTTAGCAAACGCCTTTTTGAAGTCCATATACACATCAACTACACTGCCCTCATCTACCCTCTCTGTTACCTCATCAAAAAACTCAATGAAGTTAGTCAAACACAATTTGCCCTAAACAAATCCATGTTGGTTCTCCTTTATTAGTCCATACTTGTCCAAGTGGTTATTAATTTTCTCCTGGGTTATTGTTTCTAAAAGCTTCCCCACCACAGACGTTAAACTGACTGGCCAGTAATTGCCAGGTTTAGCCTTCTCCCATGTTTTGAACAAGTGTGTAACATTTGCAATCCTCCAGTCTTTTGGCACCACCCCTGTATCTACGGAGGATTGAAGATTGGGCCAGCACCTCCGCAATTTCTACCCTTACTTCCCTTAGCAACCTAGGATGCATCCCATCCGAACTGGGTGACCTATCCACTTTAAGTACCGCCAGTCTTTCTAGTACCTCCTCTTTATCTATTTTTATTTCATCCAGTATCCCAGCAACCTCTTTGTTTGCCATAGCTTTGGCAAAGTCCTCTTCCTTGGTAAACACGGATGCAAAGTACTCATTTACTACCTCAGCCATGCCTTCTGCCTCCACCAATAGTTCCCCATTTTGGTCCCCAATCGGCCCCATCACTCCTGTGACAACCCTTTTACTGTTAAAATGCCTATAGAAAACCTTTGGATTCCCTTTTATGTCAGCTGCCAATCTATTCTCATACTGTCTCTTTGCCCCTCTTATTTCCTTTTTCACTTCTTCTCTGTACTTTTATATTCAGCCTGATTCTCCCTTGTATTATCAAGCTAACATCTGTCATACACCCCCATTTTTCTGTTTCATCCTACTCTCTAACTCTTTCGTTATCTAGGGGGCTCTGGCTTTGGATGCTCTCCCTTTCCCCCTTTTAGGAATGTACCTAGACCGTACTCTTTAAAGGCCATTCATTGCTCCATTACAGTCTTTGGGCTGGATTTTGATACTGGGGCGGGTTGGGGTCGTGTTATCCACTTTTCGTGTTATCCACCCGACTGCAATTGGATGTGGGAGATTGATGCAATTTTCACCTAATTGGGCAATTGAGTTCCAGCATGTGGGAACCCATGACCCAATTAGTGTTTTCAGTCTGAAAGTCGCCTCTGATGATGTCATCATTGCTGCTGCCTTGAAGGTCTTCAAAGACTGCCTGGCCTTTGCTGTGAGAGGACCTGCAAAATAAGCAGCAGCCCTAAGTCTGCTCCCAGATATTTTTACACCACCACTCCCAGATATGTCATCCATCCATCCATCCAGCCATCCAGTCAGCCAGCCAGCCAGCCAGCCAGCCAGCCTGCCTGCCTGCCTGCCTGCACTATCCATATCCAAATGTGCTCCCGCCAGGTTTCACAATCGTGGTTCAGAACAGGCGTGCTTCACGTAGAACAAGAGTTAAAATCACAAAGGCCTTTCAAAATGGCATTATAGAGCCAATTTAGTGCTTGTTAAGGGCCTTAACAGCCTATCCCGCCTCTTAAAGGCGGGACGGAGTCGGGACCAGCAGACACGATTTAATGAAAATTGCGTGGAGGCGGGATGGAGGCGGACTTGTGCCCGCCCGCCAGTTTTCGCAATTTTAACCCCCCACACGCCTCCAAACCCACCTCCACGGGTCAATGAAAATCCAGCCCTTTGACTCCAATTTACCCAGGCCAGATCCCTCAATTCACTGAAATTAGCCCTCATTCAGTTAAGCATTTTTATTCTAGATTGCTCCTTGTCCTTCTCCATAAATAAACTAAACCTTACAATACAATGATCACTATTCCCGAGATGCTCTCCAACTGTGAATTTCCAGTAACCATGAAATATAATAGTCTGCTAATACTAACCAAGTAAAGATAATACTTGGGATGAAGAAAAACAAAAATCATTCCATGGAAAGGCAAAAATCTTTGTAGTATCAGAATCTGGTTTATTTGCAATTATTATATCTTAAGACAACATCTTGCATTTATATAGCACCTTTAATGTAGGAAAACGTCCCAAGGCACTTCACAGGAGCGTTATCGGGAAATTTCCCTTTGGGTTTCTCTTACAAATTTCATCTTAACTCCTTCACCCCGAGAAATACTACTTGACATCAGCAAGAAGCTTCAGAGTGATGTGACTCTAGAAGCAACAAAAGTAGGAAGGCCAATTGCATGCTTGTTTTGCTCAAAATAAATCACCCAGCATTAGCTTTGAATATGGTGCTGTTACCTTGAGAGGGTGCATTCTCCTGCTATGGGAAAGTTTCTTCATCACAAGAAGCATATTGGAGTGAGTAATGTTCAACATTCACCTAAGTTTTGAGAAGAACCAGGCATTCTGGAGACCTATACAACAAGACATGTTTCATCCCCAAGAACATTGCAGCACATCCCCATAGAGTGAGCAGCAGACAGACATGATAGATGGGAATGCATTCCCTACACACGCACACACACACAGCATTACAAGAACAGTGGCCCAACCCAGCTCTACCCCAGAACAGGCGGAGCGGCCCCTGAATGCCTCTGCCCAGGAGTCCCTGCCAATAAAATACCTAGATGTGTTAGCAATTTAATACGACAGAAATATGTACAACAGACTTATTGTATTACTACATTCTCCCACAAATATTGTGTAAGCAGAATGTCCAATGACTTTACTAATATTTGATTGAATAAAAACTCTGAACTTTAAAAAAAAATCTGCAAAAAAAACCAGTGACTAAGCACCCTGCTTGTGGAATTCTCTTGTAGCTGATGCTTTTGCATGATTTCTGTGTCTTGCACAGGGAAGTTTAAACATACAGTTCTGATCAATACGGGCAGTGGATGAGGCTCCCTGCCAGTTCAGACTGCAACAACTGCAACTATAGAGTTGACCATTACTTACAGAATCAAGATTGTGGGGAATGCACTGGGCTATGGGATATCTGTTGTCTGTTGGTAATCAGGAGCACGCACTGGGCTATGGATATCTGTTGGTAATCAGGAGCATTCACTGGGCTATGGGATATCTGTTGTCTGTTGGTAATCAGGAGCATGCACTGGGCTATGAGATATCTGTTGTCTGTTGGTAATCTGG
Source organism: Squalus acanthias (assembly GCA_030390025.1). Taxonomy (NCBI): domain Eukaryota; kingdom Metazoa; phylum Chordata; class Chondrichthyes; order Squaliformes; family Squalidae; genus Squalus; species Squalus acanthias. Next base: position 148,150,966 of record CM059425.1, read on the forward strand.
AGCATGCACTGGGCTATGGGATATCTGTTGGTAATCTGGAGCACGCACTGGGCTATGGATATCTGTTGTCTGTTGGTAATCTGGAGCACGCACTGGGCTATGGGATATCTGTTGGTAATCTGGAGCACGCACTGGGCTATGGGATATCTGTTGGTAATCAGGAGCACGCACTGGGCTATGGGATATCTGTTGGTAATCTGGAGCACGCACTGGGCTATGTGATATCTGTTGGTAATCTGGAGCACGCACTGGGCTATGTGATATCTGTTGGTAATCTGGAGCACGCACTGGGCTATGGATATCTGTTGGTAATCAGGAGCATGCACTGGGCTATGGGATATCTATAGGTAATCAGGAGCATGCACTGGGCTATGGGATATCTGTTGGTAATCAGGAGCATGCACTGGGCTATGGGATATCTGTTGGTAATCAGGAGCATGCACTGGGCTATGGGATATCTGTTGTCTGTTAGTAATCAGGAGCACGCACTGGGCTATGGGATATCTGTTGGTAATCAGGAGCACGCACTGGGCTATGGGATATCTGTTGGTAATCAGGAGCATGCACTGGGCTATGGAATATCTGTTGTCTGTTAGTAATCTGGAGCATTCACTGGGCTATGGGATATCTGTTGGTAATCTGGAGCACGCACTTGGCTATGTGATATCTGCTGCCTGTTGGTAATCTGGAGCACGCACTGGGCTATGTGATATCTGTTGCCTGTTGGTAATCTGGAGCATGCACTGGGCTATGGGATATCTATAGGTAATCAGGAGCATGCACTGGGCTATGGGATATCTGTTGGTAATCAGGAGCATGCACTGGGCTATGGGATATCTGTTGGTAATCTGGAGCACGCACTGGGCTATGGGATGTCTGTTGGTAATCAGGAGCACGCACTGGGCTATGGGATGTCTGTTGGTAATCAGGAGCACGCACTGGGCTATGGGATATCTGTTGGTAATCACGCACTGGGCTATGGGATATCTGTTGGTAATCTGGAGCATGTACTGGGCTATGGGATGTCTGTTGGTAATCAGGAGCACGCACTGGGCTATGGGATATCTGTTGGTAATCAGGAGCACGCACTGGGCTATGGGATATCTGTTGGTAATCAGGAGCACGCACTGGGCTATGGGATATCTGTTGGTAATCAGGAGCATGCACTGGGCTATGGGATATCTGTTGGTAATCAGGAGCACGCACTGGGCTATGGGATGTCTGTTGGTAATCAGGAGCACGCACTGGGCTATGGGATATCTGTTGGTTATCAGGAGCACGCACTGGGCTATGGGATATCTGTTGGTAATCTGGAGCACGCACTGGGCTATGGGATATCTGTTGGTAATCTGGAGCACGCACTGGGCTATGGGATGTCTGTTGGTAATCAGGAGCACGCACTGGGCTATGGGATGTCTGTTGGTAATCAGGAGCACGCACTGGGCTATGGGATATCTGTTGGTAATCAGGAGCACGCACTGGGCTATGGGATATCTGTTGGTAATCTGGAGCATGTACTGGGCTATGGGATGTCTGTTGGTAATCAGGAGCACGCACTGGGCTATGGGATATCTGTTGGTAATCAGGAGCACGCACTGGGCTATGGGATATCTGTTGGTAATCAGGAGCACGCACTGGGCTATGGGATATCTGTTGGTAATCAGGAGCATGCACTGGGCTATGGGATATCTGTTGGTAATCAGGAGCACGCACTGGGCTATGGGATGTCTGTTGGTAATCAGGAGCACGCACTGGGCTATGGGATATCTGTTGGTTATCAGGAGCACGCACTGGGCTATGGGATATCTGTTGGTAATCTGGAGCACGCACTGGGCTATGGGATATCTGTTGGTATCAGGAGCACGCACTGGGCTATGGGATGTCTGTTGGTAATCAGGAGCACGCACTGGGCTATGGGATGTCTGTTGGTAATCAGGAACACGCACTGGGCTATGGGATATCTGTTGGTAATCAGGAGCACGCACTGGGCTATGGGATATCTGTTGGTAATCTGGAGCATGCACTGGGCTATGGGATATCTGTTGGTAATCAGGAGCATGCACTGGGCTATGGGATATCTGTTGTCTGTTAGTAATCAGGAGCACGCACTGGGCTATGGGATATCTGTTGGTAATCTGGAGCACGCACTGGGCTATGGGATATCTGTTGGTAATCTGGAGCACGCACTGGGCTATGGGATATCTGTTGGTAATCAGGAGCACGCACTGGGCTATGGATATCTGTTGCCTGTTGGTAATCTGGAGCATGCACTGGGCTATGGATATCTGTTGCCTGTTGGTAATCTGGAGCATGCACTGGGCTATGGATATCTGTTGTTGTCTGTTGGTAATCTGGAGCATGCACTGGGCTATGGGATATCTGTTGCCTGTTGGTAATCTGGAGCATGCACTGGGCTATGGGATATCTGTTGTTGTCTGTTGGTAATCTGGAGCATGCACTGGGCTATGGGATATCTGTTGCCTGTTGGTAATCTGGAGCATGCACTGGGCTATGGATATCTGTTGTCTGTAGGTAATCTAATGCAATTTCTCAAAAAAGCAGAAACTTGTAAATGCTGAAAGCCCCTGGGTGGGCCTCTCACTGCCTTAGCTAGTTGCATGTTCTTTTGTTTCTTTATGTCTTTAATTTCTTTAATGCTTTTTTCTGGCTCAGATGATGTTTTGTATCATCTAATAATCTCTGCCTCAGACAGATTACAGGCCTTTCACTGTTTTGCTTCCTCTGTGCTTGGAGTATCTTTACTTTGTTCAATTTTTTCCTTAGCCCTCCTTTTTTCTGCCTCCATTATACTTTGCTTATCTGTGATCTTGCAGTGCTATGTTGTTCTGCCCGTTCTCTCCCAGTTACAGTCTGATTTATATGTTTCTAGCAATTTCTTCTTTTTCATTTTTTAAAAGCTTTCTATTCTCCCAGCAACCACCAGGGTGAATTTTGAGAGACGTCTGTTCTTATCAGCTGCTTCAATCTGCACTTTCTGATACACGCACTATATATCAAATAAAAATGAGGAAAGGAGCGATGGCTGCACTAGCCCACCATTCCCATCGTGACAAATCAAAACAACAGGAAAATCTTCCAAAACCCTGCACCGTCGGCAATGCCTCATGTGCAGTGGGCAATTTAGCAGAAAATGTCAGGTGCCATGGGGTTTTGGATGATTTTACCGAACAGGTACATAGCCCTGATCCTTTAAAACCCGAATCTGAACGAACTTTGTGATGTACTCTTTGATCTGTGGGCAAGGAAGAATTCACATCGTACAGTTAGTGTGGGGGGAATGGTCTCAAACTCCCAAATGGTGAAGTTACCCATTCCTTCTTGGTTCTCATATGACAGTTGTGTCAGCAGTTGTGCAAATTGTGTAGAGGCGTATATTTGAATTCAGAATTCAGTAAAAGAGTTTTCGGTGCAATGATCCGTTACCAGCATTGTTGGTGTCACTTTGCTTAGAATTAATTGATTTTGCACTGTGCAAACCCTGTGAGAACAGTGGTTTGTTTGCCAATCAGATATGGTAGATGTGCACATCTGAGATTCTGCAGAGGGAGAGCGTCTGTTCGAAGTGAATTTACCTGATTGAAACAACAAACAAACAGAGGAAGGGAACCTCACGGTGCAGTTCATTCTAAGGACACTCTCACACACCTTGTAACAATCAGAGGAGCATACTGTCCAACTGCCCTTGCATAGGGAATGGTGGACAGTACAAGGCAGAAAATAACATCAAAATAGCGTTTTTAAAAATAAGTTTTGCACTATCGTCAGTTGCTGTAGACATAAACATGCCACCCAGTGGCACTGAGGCTTCGCTTACCAACCCAATGCACTAGAACCGTATGACTCAGATTTGTGGGCATGATTCCCAACCCAAGTTCCGGATCTTGGCAGGACATCAAGAACATTGCCAAGCTGAGGATAAGTACTTCCCCAAGAGCAGGTGGGAAAATCAGAGCTGAATCACCACTGTCATTCTCACACACTTCCCAGTCAGTCAGAGATCAGCAGAGGAGGAGGTTTCCTGTCCACACTTACTACTGGGATAAAATAAATAAATCTTTCAGAAAAAATTGCAAACATACATAAATATGTGGGGGGCAGGGGGTGGGGGGGAACCCCCCCGAAAGTGGAACCTGACTGGAGCTCTGACAACATAGGACAGGTGGGCGTGACACTAGTCAGAAGTGGTGCTTACACCGGCCTGCTCAATGCAGACGAGGTGTCCTGCACACTCCGTTAGAGTCAGTGTGGATGTTCGGAACTCCTGTTCCAATTACTCATTAATTATAAGCAAGCACCTATATTCCCCGATCCTCAACGTCACCAATCCAGAGCAATTAGCAACTAAAAGTGTATAAACAAGGTTAATGTTAGTTTCAAAATATTGACGAAGGTAAACTAGAGAATCTGGCTCACAGTTCTATAATTAATGAAATTGGGTAAGAACGATCGATTTGTTTGAGCTCACTGCAAATCTCAGTGTGTCCCAGGTTTGCCAGCCTGTTAAATTCAGCCAATGTCATTGCAGGTGGTGAAAGGATGTCGTCCTCCACTAGAGGAGTAAAAGCACTTTTTTCCAGTAGGCTATGAACCCAAATTTACAAAAGCAGCTTGTAATACATGTCAGCAAGACAGCTCCTCAAACAGTAACAATCATGTGTACTGTGTCCAGAAATGTTAACATGCTCAACAATGTCCAGTGCAGACACGGTCATCAGAGTTGATGCCTTCCATCACTTTACTATGAAGGGAAATGTTTCCTGAGTGCTTGAATGATCTCTTATTCCAATGAGTATATTAGACTTCGACGAAATTGGTTGGCGCCTGAATCAGGTCGCGATCCCAGAGCTGCGCACGCTGCACACGCCGAAGGCACGATCACAGTAAATTGGTCTGCCGGCCTCATTTGCTTATTACCGGCAAGCAGCAGGTGCCAGTCGCGGTTCCAGAGGCAGCTCGCCAGTCCTGGAGGGGCAGCAGGATCGACCGGCTCAGATGCCGGCCAAGATCGTTAGAAGGGGTGAGCAGTGGCTGGCAGCAACCCACGGATTTAATATGGAGGCGGAAGGAGCACCACTGCACCTCTTGGCCTCCACAATAAGGGAAGTAAAAAAAGTTCAAACTTAGCTGTCCAGATGGTCCAGCATCAGCCTCCTCATGAATCCTCTTCAGCACATGTCCAGCACTAAGCCAGGCTGGTGTTGATGTGAAATTCAGCTTTCCCCATTGCAATAGTGAGATTGTTTGTTTTCTATAGAAGCAGCAGGACACTCAGTAGCACACCCTGGCCCGTAATTTCCGATAGGAGGCTTCCTGCATGCGTAAGATTTTTAAGTGATTTCAGCGGGCGGAGGTTCTGCAGAAAGCGGAACTCTCCACCTGCAGAGGCCCTTCTCCAGGGCAGGCGTCCGATCTGTCAAGAGGATTCTTGACAGATCGGAAATGCCAGTTTTCAGCGCATGCGCTTCACATGCCTGAAACAGGCATTTCTGATGTCCCTACGGGTGTGTACACAGCTCGTAAACATCCGTAGGCATCGGAAAATACGGGCCCCTGTGATAGGAGTGCAATTATCGCAATGCTCTTCAAATCGCCACCTTGTGTCGCAAGGAAGCACAGAGTGAGTTACCTAGGCTTTTTGAATTTCACAAAATTTAGAGAGAGGGAAAATAAAGTTGAGGCTGCTTTTATATCCAAGGCAGGCCAATCCAGTTCAAACTGCTTTTAATAGGCACTCCCACTAATTGGGAAATTCCTTCCTGGCTGTCCAACATCAAAGAAAATTCATACAGTTGCCAGTTGATCATTATAACTAAGTGCAATCACATTATTAGTACATATAGGAAATTGTTTTGGAAGGTCAGGTCTGATCCACTGTAACCTGTGATCATTGAAGGCAAGCTTTACCTGACATTCTCCCTTCTCTCTGCTCACAAACAAATATATACAACAATTAAGGATTTCAGGAAGATTAAAGTCATTTATAGAATCATAGGGCGCGATTTTGCCAGCCCTGGGGAGGTGGGTATGGAGGCAGGACTGCCAGGAAAATGGCAGAATCTGGGGGCGGGTACCCATCCCGCCCCCAACCCACCTCTGTGCCATCTTGCCAGGAGGCGGGTAGCCGACCCGCGCCGGGTCCTGTCTCCTTGGAGGTGAGAGGAGGATTAGTGCCACTTATCTGCCTGTTAACAGGTAGTTAACAGGCAGAAAAGAGGATTATCCCCATTTTACCCACACAAGTGCGGGCTTCCCGAAGGCTGCGAACGCCGCCAGGGTCACCGAGGTGAGCAGTGGGTCTGCGGGGGTCTGCGGGGTGCAAAAGTGCGCTGTGAAGGTAAGTGATGGGTGCAAGTGTGGAGAGGTGAGTATGTGAGGTAAGTGGAAAGAGTTAGAAAAAGTTTACTTACCTTTGTTTTTTCCTGCAGGCTTCAATCGTTGGGGATGTGGAGAGTCTCGCAACTCACCGGCAGAGATGACAGATGGCTGCTGCATTCTCCAATGCAACAACCATCTAATTTCTGCTAAAGAAAGAGGTTTGATGAGTCTTGAATTCAAGAACTCATCAAACTACAGAGAATGTCAGTGTTTGACAGCTTCACAGAGCTGTCAAACGATGACAATTCATCTGTCAAAAATTTTTGACAGATGAAACGTCATACGCTGACGTTCTCTGTAACCAGCTTTCCCTTAATTGACCTGCTAAGCCCACTGGGCGGGCTTAACAAGGTCAATCAAGGGAAAATAGTGTGGGTTGGCCACAAGTCAATGGAGGCGGGACTGAAGCCCGACAAGTGGGAGTCCCGCCTCCAAAAGCTCCCCATTGGCAAAATCCAGCCCATAGAATCACAGAATAGTGCAGCACAGAAGGAGGCCATTCAGTCCATATTTTGTTGATTTCCACAATAATTCCTGGATTTTTTTGCAGGTTGGTGGATCAGCAAAAAATGATTCTATCGCACTTAAAAAACCCAGCTGTTCTTCATGCTGTAAATTGAGCCACGAGATGCACGTGCCTCACATTCATAATCACAACAGAAAATGCTGGAAATACTCAGCAGGTCAGGCAGCATCTGTGGAGAGAGAAACAGAGTTAACGCTTCAGGTTAATGACCTTTCATCAGAACTAGAAAAAGTTAGAGATATAACAGGTTTTAAGCAAGTGCAGAGGCAGGGAAAGGAGGGAGGGGAGGAAAGAACAAAAGGGAAGGTCTGTGATCGGGTGGAAGACAGGAGAGATTAAATGAAAAAAGGTACGATTGTACAAAGCAAAAGGAGATGGTAATGGGACAAGTAAAGAAACAAAAGATGGGTCTAGGAGCGGTGTAAATGGGAATAGCAGAATCGTCAACAGCTGCCATGTGAAAAAATAGGGTCAGAGCTTATGATCTGAAATTGTTGAACTCGATGTTGAGTCCAGAAAGCTGTAAAGTGCCTCACATTCATAGCGCATTCATAACATCAGCACGCACATGCACAGCAATGTGTGCGCTGACGACTCAAACTGGGCCCAATTCTTAGCAGGAAAGGCAACAATGCTTGAGGACCAGGTGAACCTCCAGTGAAAAGACCCTGTGATGGAAATATTACTCCACTACAAAAAAGGAAGGCCACCTAGCCCCTCATGGAGCTTAAAGCTACTGGTTCGTCAATGGTACAGCTTAGCAATTCACTGAGCTGCGCAAGACCAGCCCATTTATCAACTGCTACTCCATGTAGATAAGAGATATGCCGGCTTGGAGCACATACATCTGCAGGGCTATGGGGAAAGAGCAGGGGAGTGGGACGAATTGAATAGCTCTTTCAAAAAGCTGGTACAGGCACGATGGGACGAATGACCTGCCTTCTGTGCAGTACCATTCTATGAATCTATGATCTGAAGCATGACCCTAATAACCACGTCAGTCCAAGAGTATCCACCACCACTTGAAAATTTAAAGAAAACATGGAGGGTGGTGCTGTGGGTTAACTCTGTCCTTTCACTACTAGGATTTAGCATTGTTTCTAGCTTAACTGTGTCTCATAAAACTCAGAGGACATACATAAGATAGTAAACATTCTGAATGACTACTTCCTCCAAGTATTCATGCAATATGTCCTCCCCAAGGTTATCCCAGGCAAAATGAATTACGTAGATATAGATGAGATGGAAGTGCAAGACAGGCTAAAAATGCTCAAAAACAATAAATCCCAAGGATAGATTTTAAAAGATAGATTTCATATTTATCCCAAAGTGCTAAAGAGGACTGGAGAGGAGACTTGTGAGGAATTGACAATTATTAGGAGGGCGTCACTGGACACTGGAGAGGAACCCGTAGAATGGAAATGGGCCACTTTGGTGCCTATATTCAAAAAGGACGACAAATCACACACAGACAACGACAGATTCATTCATCTTACTTCAATCTATGGTAAAATTATAGTATTAATTATCAGATGGAAACTTGAAGATTGTCTGTGCTTTAATAACCTGGTAAACAGAAGTCAACATGGATAAATAAAGCAAAGAGCCTGCTTGACCAACCTTCTTAACTCCTTTGAGGAAATGTATGCCGTACAATGTGTTGAATCTAGACTTCCAAAGGCTTTTGGGAATGTTCCACATGAAAGGCTATTAGTTAAGCTCAAAATTGTTGTGATTTAGGGTATACCTTGGGTATGAAAAAAAAACTGTCTGAAGGATAGGAAATAATAGATACTTGTTCGAGGAGTTAGGTTAAGATGGGGGGGAGGATTACTGAGTGGGATGCCCCCGGGCTCAGTGTAGGGAACACTACTGATTCTAATTTACATCAATGACTTGGGGGTCAATTTTAACTCCTCCTACCCGGTGGTAGCCAGGCGGGCAGGGGGCAAATAAAATGGAGCTGGGGTCTTACCACTCCATTCCTGCCCCTATCTGATTGACTGCAATTTTTACCTGAGGCCAGAGCAGAGGAGCAGTGGTGACTTCCACACGAGGCCAAAGCTGCTGGGATCTGGATCCAGGGCCAGAAGAGGCTCACATAAATGTAAATTTTTAATATTTTATAGGTTCCCTTGTGCCAGGAGGAGCGGAAGTGCTCACCCAGGCCCCACAAGAAAACCATGGGTCTCCGTTGTCCCAGATTCCTCCAACCCCAACATTGATTCCCAATCCTGAGCCCTCCGATGCATTTACCTTGTGCTGAGGAACATTTCCCCAGGTCCTACAGTGGCGCCCCTGAATCGCCCAACTTTAATGGGCAGGCAGCCGCTTCCAGGGATAGATGGCATTAATCCCAGGCCACCAGTTTTCCCCATGCATGGGAAATTCATATGATGCAAAGTAGGTGGAGATCTGGCATGACAGAAACTTGCCCGATATTTCATTTGGGTCGGTTTGATTTATACCCATAAGCCGGATCAACCCAATAGGTGAATCTAGGCTTAAATGTGTTGCATAAAGTTCATTATCGAGCAGATTGTATGTGATCTGGAGGAACTTGCTTCTGATCTTGTGTTTATGTTCTTACCTGTACTGCACAAGAAAAATAACTAGTAATAATATAGAAAGAACGATTGGTATGATCATAACTGCAAATACTGGAGCTGTTGGTAAAACAGTAGAGGTGATAGTCATTGTTAGCATCCTGGATGCAAAAAGAGGATCACACAGTGACACTAGACATTTGATGGTCCAACATGCTGTAGTATGGGGCAGTATGTGAGAACATTATAAGCTCCTGACCTTGCTGTACTATCTGGAAAGGACAGGGAACATTTTATGAATTTCTGAACAAAGTGCAAGAGAAAATTCAAAGGGCAAGGAACCTCAGACATCTCTCAGTTGTCATAGAGCAACAATGGCAGAGATCATCAGCCACCTTGTTGACTAAGGTATGCCCATAATTTTGCAATCCGTGCCCTCTACATGTAAGGCTCTACAGGCAGCATGAAGTCTTGCAAAATTTACTCCTATAAGTTCAGGAGTTCAGGGGGCCAGTTCATTGAAGGAAAGGGCAGCACTTGAAGATCATTGAAAGGAAAGGATGTAATTGGGAGAGATCACTAAAGTAACAGAGAAAGCACCAGGAGCCGTACAAGAGAGAAACACAGGGAGAGATATCGAAACAATGGAAAAAGTAACACAGTGAGAGAATAAAAACACAGAGATAAAGGCAGGGAGTAACAGAGAAAAAGAGCAACAGAAGCCCAGGAGGAGTCCAGGAGAAACACTGCTGTTGCTCTTGTGTAACTTCTTTGCTAAAATTTATAAAAAGAGGAATTTCAGCCCCAGGAAGGAAGCAACAAAGATGGAGAAAGAGAGGAAGATGGACGGTAAGAGAAAGAGGAAAATAAGAGAAAGAAGCAGAGTAAGAGGGAGAGAAAGAGGGAGAGTGACAAAGAGGAAGAGTAACAGAGAAAGAGGGACAGCAACAAAGAAAAAGAGTGAAAGTAACAAACTGAGAGGGGAGAGTAGCAAAGATGCAAAGGGAGGGAGAACAACAGAAAAAGAGATGGAGAAAGAGAGAGAGAGTAATAGAGAGAAAAAGGATGGGAAACAGACCAAGAGGGAGAGTAACAGAGAGAGACAGAAGAGTATCATATATTAAAGAGAGAGGAAAGAGGGAGAGTAACAGAGAAAGATATACTTCTATTGACCCCATAAAAACCAGGATTGATGTAGGTTCCCATCCAGACCATGGTAAGATCGATGAGTGAGGTAATTGGATTTGGTTTGATTATATTTGGGTAGCCCTGCCCTTGCTATGTTGTGCCCCCTGAACAAAAACAAAAAAGTAAATAAACAGGGAAATGCTCTAGTTTGCACCATGTTACATGTAAACTTCTGAATTTTACAGGGGCTTGAATGCCCCAGAATCCCATTCCTTCAGTGCTTGATCACCAGTGTCTGGGGCAAGGAGAGGGAGAGAGAAACCCACAAGGAAACTATTGCAGCGGCCTCCCAAACCCCAAGATGACCCTTCTCGTATTTGATCATTTAATCTCTCCTGCCTTCCACCCTATCACAGACCTTCCCTTTTGTTCTTTCCTCCCCTCCCCCCTTTCCCTGCCTCTGTACCTGCTTAAAACCTGTTATATCTCTAACTTTTTCCAGTTCTGACGAAAGGTCATCGACCTGAAACGTTAACTCTGTTTCTCTCTCCAAAGATGCTGCCTGACCTGCTGAGTATTTCCAGCATTTTCTGTTTTTATTCCTGTGTGGACCTGCTTCCTTTAAGTTTAACTCAGTGTTGGCACGAAAGGGATATAACCTTCACCAAACTCAGCAAGAATAACACTGAAGTCTGTCCAGTGGCAGTTGTCATCATTTTATCAGCAAAGGGAGAGTATAGCAGAAGGTTAAAGAAAGTGAGATTTCCACCCATTTCAGTTAATAGATCCATGCTGGGACTGCTGGTTGGGCTGCTCAAGACTCAGAAATGTCAGTCAAAGCTTTGCATCGCAAGCTCTGACTAGGACAAACTAATTTAGGAGTCCAGGTCTGAAATGAGAGCAGGGGCCACCTGAAAGAAGGCCCCTACCAACTTAGCAGTGGCCCAAAGTCCCGTGCAGATTGGGCACGGGTTTCTGCACTGCTAAATTGGTTACTGTTACACCCGTTTTAGGCCCATAAAACAGACACAGCAATGTTAAATTTCAACACCTTCATTTCTTACCGGGGTCAAGAACCTCAGTTCCTGTTCCTTAAGGTGCTAAACTGTGATAATTGCTGCTCTGCTGTGATTGGTTCAAAACTGTCACCAAACTTGAAGAGTTGACAGTATGGAATGCTGAAGGAAACTTGAGCTTTCTCACTTGTTTGCAAATTTTTTGTATTGTCAGTAAATAGGAGTGTTGATGGTCCAAATTTCTAAAGTGCAGAATTTCACTCGATTGTGATTTAATGGGACACATATCTAATGACTTCAAATGTAAAAAATCTGTAGATCTGCTGAACTGTAATTACTAATTATTCACGATGACAAGCAGATTTTAGAAATAAACTGTCAAGGGACTTAAGGCAGCAAATCTCACAAGTACTGCACGTGTAAGTTAGTTGTGTTGCCCATGTCTCAAGTGGTTTCGTTTTCAATAAGCCATTAATCCACTACTTGTCTGAGTTATATTCATTTGGAGTTGCGGGTATAATATTTATTTTACCAGTTCCTGCCGAGTTAACTATTGTAAAATCAGCCATTAGTCCCTTTAACTCTGTTGTGACCCATGGCTATAAGAGCAGCTTACTGTAAGCATAAATCATTGATCACTAACAATCTGGAACACATAATATATGCAGCATAAACATTAGTCATGTTACTTTTACATCGTTATATTCATGCTGTATGTGCAGCAACATTCCTTGTATATATTATTGAATACAAATTATATTCTTCATCCGGAATGAGGGATTTATGCTGTTTATATAAAACTGAGTTTGCAATGACTGCGTACTACTAATAACATGAGTATGAAAGGCAATACAAAATGTTTTCTGTTCACTGATATCTGGTAGATTGTGCTTGAATACTTATCTTTCTATAAAAATAACACACCCCTGTATGCAAGCAGTGCCCCAATCTAGGCTGGGAATGAAGGTTCAAACCTCTATCTAATTTCCTTTTTTGTTGTTTCCATATGAATCTTTTTTTTCTCGGAGAAAGATGACTATCTGGAGTTTCCTTATTTTTTTGCAGGAAGTCAAAGGGCTGTTGGCTTCCTCTCCCCTCCCTTCCTTCCTTTTTTTCCGAAGGTACTCATCTAAAAAAAAAGAAAACGAAGTAATTCTGTTCCTGTTCTCCTTCTTGGGTAGCTTCAAACACTGACATGATTAGTTCCTTCTTTTAATCAAATCTATGTGTGGCGGCTGTGAGGAGCAGGTAGACAGTCGTGCGCTCTGTAGACATTAAGGAAACTCACCGGTAAGTTTCACTGAGAAATGTAGATTTGAACTGCTTACATGTAAATTGACTGAAAGGTAATATCCTTGTGATTTTTAATCTAAGACTAGGTAATACTTGAATGAATGCAATTAATTACAAATATCTAAAATCTCATAGGATTCATACAATGTTACAAATTAGTTCACTGGTTTAATTAGACTTCCTTTATCCGCAATCCAATGGTTTGTAAGATTCCTATATTTTTAGAAAGAAAAAAACAGAAAGTTGTTATGAATGCGAGTGCTGGGTGACCAGTAATAGATATTCTGTTCTTTTACCAAACATGCATGTTTATCATTCTTCTGAAAAAGATTGAGATCAAAATGTACAAATGATCAACCTTTCAGCAAGAGCTTCCCTTCCCATTCAGTCTCAGAGCTTTAGGTTAGTTCTTCAAAACTATATTTTGTACAAAGTTAGAAATGAAACTATGCCGATGGTTATGTTCAGCCAGCTGCGTAATTTATGTACGACTCAAAATGTAGCAGAATTTCATTTGCCCGAGAAACAAATATGTGGTCAGATTTTACTGATCCGTTACTTGTTTTGAATGTTCAAATAAATCAGCAGAATAATATTAATTAACATTTATTTATAAGTATTCACTCTGTTAAACTTATATTAGACTAACATTCAGCTTGATAAATATTGTTAAAAGATTTGTGATTATCAGATTCTCCTTACCTTTTGACATAGTGCTACAGCTAGTGTCAATGGTAAACAACATTACAGAGAGCCACACAATACTGATATATGTGATCCATAGCATTCATCAAATCAGATTGAAATTTGCACATTGTATCGTGCGAATACATCACACCAAGTAAAAATTATATAAAATAATATCAATGTTTAAACTCAAGAGATAAAACACACATTTGAACAGTTTTAATAATATTTTCTTTTCAAAAGGCTGTTTTTTTTTACTTTTAAAAGTTTAGCAATTTTGGAATAATTTTTTAATCAAAGTTGAAAAATGATCAGAAAATAATCTGGTGACTTCTGTCAGGTAACAGGCTTTGAAGTCGAACATGAATTTATGGCGTAAAACAAGTCCGGGTCTTCCTTCAGCTTCAAGTACTAAATTAATTGCAACAGATTTCTTTGCAAAAGAAAAAGTATGAGGGGTTTTAAACTAAATCACACACACGCAATTGCTATAATAAGAGTATTCTCCAAGATGCACACAACAGAAACAATTATTCTGTGGGATAATCATGCTTCAAATGCAGAAGGACAAACTGAAACTAAAAGTGTTAAAAACGGGAAGTGTTAATCCCTTTATCAGCACATAAAGGTAAATTCCCAGGGAGAAATGAAAAAAACTGCAACAACAAAAGCACAGTCCTGCCCCTTTGTCAGTGAAGAGTATCATGTTCAAACCAGCAGAGAAGCCTACTCGTTTTCACTTCTCTATTTCAGCACTCCATTTCAAAACTGTTCACAGATTTCCACTGAAATACCCACTGTCAATAATTTCAACATTTTGAGGTGTTAGTCCATAAATGCCCACAGGAGATCCTGCACAGCACCAAAATGAGTATTGAAATAGGTTTTGCACAATAAAATAATTAGGCAGCAGTCAGTTACTCAGCTTCAATCAAGAATCTGAATAGAATAATATCTCTGTGAGGCTCGTGGGGATAATGTTTTCTTAGTGGATAAGCACACTTACATAATCTTTTTTAAACAGCTCTAACTGCACAATGTACTTCATTCTATGTGACGCACTTTGGACGATTCTCTGAGACATGATCAGGCGCTATATAAATGCAAGTTCTTTATTTTCTTTCATAAGCTCTGCCCTGGTAACTTACTTGTGACAACAATGTTTGTGTGACAGGGAAAGAAGGGTTAGCATTTCCATATATCAGCTATAATTAAATCCTTATGTTCTAAATACACTTCCACTGAATAGCACTTAAATAAAATAATGGCAAAATTATGTATTGCAAAGAAACTGAGTTGTCTAGTGGGATAGCACATTGCTCTTTCACCTCTGGGACTTGAGTTCAAATCCAGCTCAGACTGGAAGGGTGAACGTTTTGTTGCTTTGTTGAATGGAATGGGTTGAAATTGCACCGTGTTATTAATGAATGGCTTAACATATTTATATGAAATTCTTTTGTCTGTTTATTTTAAATTTGTTTTAAAGTTCACAGTAGGCATGGATTATGCACACAATTCAGCAAGGATTGACAATCTTATATAAATAGATCAAAATAACATTTCTGTAGGAAATGGGAACTACACATGAAGTAAAGAATGTTTTGTGGGATAAAAACAAACAACGATGAAAATACACAACATGTCGTTCCGCATCTGTTAAGAGAAAAGACAAGTTAACGTTTCGGGTGTAGCGTCTTCGAACCGAACTCTTCATCTATCTTGTTTATTTTCTCACAGGCCTTCTGTACATTTCTAGTACTTTTATTTTTATTTCAGACTCCATTTAAGTTTCAGCATTGGCTCAGTGGTAGTGCTCTTCATTCTGGCTCAGAAGGCTGTGGGTTCAACTCCCACTCCAGAAACTTAAGCCTGTAATCCAGTGCTGCACTATCAGTGGTGCTGCTTTTTGGATGAGACCTTAAACTGAGTTTCCATCTGCCCTCGAAGGTGGATGTAAAAGATCCCAATGGCACTATTTGAAGAAATGCTGGTGTGCTGGCTATCTTTTATCCTTCAACCAATATCATTAAAAAGCGGTTTATTTACCTTGCTGTGGGCAAATTGGTTGCCATATTTCCCAATATTACAACAGTGACTATACATCAAAAGTACCTTGTTGGCTGTGAAATGCTTTGGGATGTCCAGGGGTTGTGAAAGGTGCTATATAAATGCAAATTATTTATTTCCAGCACTTGCAGTTATTTTTTGACTCTCTCTGGGGGAGAAATTGGGTGCCTTTGTGCCTCCCATTATTGCCTGCGGGGGGCACGGGCATGGTAAGAATATCGCCTCCCGCTAAATTCGGCGGGAGGTTTGCGGCGGCAGGTATGGTGTTGCGCCCCGATTTCCTTCGCCCGGAGATCGTGACATCATCGCCGTGCACATCACCCCGGTAGCGCCCCGGACCCGAACTTCGGTTTCGCCCCCTGCAGCATCGCCGGGTGACGACACCGGCAGCTGCAGGAGGCATTGTTCGGGAGGCCAGGCGCTCAGGGCGAAAGTTAAAGGGGAGGTTGACGAAGTAAGTGCCTACATTTTTTTAATTGTTTGGGTCAATTTTTTTTCCTTATCCTGGGCTGCGATCGATCAGCCAGGCACTCTGCTGGAGTGCATGGGGCTGATCGAGCTAGATCGCGGATGCAGCGGTGGCCCTTCCCTTTAAGGGAGGGAAGGAGCCTCGGAAACCGGCAGCGCTGCACAACTACTGCCCCGCCTGCGTCCTTTAGCGCCCCAGGAAGGAAGTGGAGCGCTAAACCCGAATTCGTGAAAGCTAGGAAACATTAGCGCCTGGCACTAAGTTTCCCAGCTTTCAAAGGTTACCGCCCCCAAACGGGGCGAAAATGAATTTCTCCCCCTTTGAGACTGGGCAAGGCAATAGATGCGTTGACACCGAGATTACTTTGTAAAATGTGGTAAAGCATTGTATTCCCTTGCACTGATATCCTTCAATTGAATGGGAACGAAAAGATTAAAATACATGTTATAAGAAAAAAGTTATGTAAAACCATGACAATAACGGTGACTGAGTAAAAAGAAAGTTGATGTTTTTAATTTCCTACATATTCTCTCCAAGTAAATAATAACGTGGGAGGTCAATGGTCTCAAGCTGACAGTGTAGAGAGAGCCGTATGAAATTTCAGTGCCTTCTAGTTTAGCAGAATAAAT
This sequence comes from Squalus acanthias, assembly GCA_030390025.1. NCBI lineage: Eukaryota > Metazoa > Chordata > Chondrichthyes > Squaliformes > Squalidae > Squalus > Squalus acanthias. The sequence goes on from CM059425.1 coordinate 148,167,723, forward strand.
GGATGCTGTGGTTTAATCTCAAAAAAATAACTCAGTAAGATAATCTAACAAGCTTGCAAGGGTATTTGTTAAGAAAGTCTGAAACAAAATTATTAGCAGAATGGAGGTATTTTATAGAAAGTAATTTTTAATTTAGCACAACAAAAATTGATTCATTTTTATTGAAAAGCGGAAAGTGTTTTAAATGTTGCTCATTGCTTGTTGGGTCTTTAATACAGGGGGATGACACCAGGATGTAGCATTAGAAAGGAGAAACAAAGGGCACAAAGGATGGGGAGAGACAGATTGCCCTAAAGTAAGAAATAGTGAGGTATTAGGTGGGGTCAGACTAAGAGAGAACACAAGAAGGTCTGAGATGGGTTTACAGTGTATGTATGTGAACGCACAAAGCATAGTAAACAAGGTTGGTGAGCTGCAGGCACAAATAGCCTCATGGGAATATGATGTTGTGGCAATAACAGAGACCTGGCTCAAAAAAGGACAGGATTGGATATTAAATATTCCTGGATATAAGGTGTTCAGGAAAGATAGGGAAGGAAAGATAGGAGGTGGTGTGGCAGTATTGGTTAAGGAGAATGTTACAGTGCTGGAGAGAGAGGATGTCCTGGAGGGGTCAAGGACAGAATCTATATGGCTTGAGTTAAGAAATAATAGAGGTGCCATTACACTACTAGGTGTATTCTATAGACCACCAAATAGTGGGAAAGATATGGAGGAGAAAATTTGCAGAGAAATTACAGAGGTGCAAGAACTAGAGTAGTGATCATAGGGGACTTCAACTATCCTAATATAGACTGGGATAGTAATAGAGTAAAGGGCAGAGAGGGGGAAGAATTTCTGAAGTGTGTTCAGGAGAACTTTCTTGATCAGTATGTTTCTGGCCCAACGAGGAAGGAGGCATTGCTGGATCTGGTTCTGAGGAATGAGATAGGTCAAGTGGAGCAAGTGTCAGTAGGTGAACATTTAGGGAACAGTGTTCATAGTATCATAAGGTTTAGATTAGCTATGGAAATGGACAGGGAGCAATCTAGAGTAAAAATACTTAATTGGAGGAAGGCCAATTTCAGTGGAATGAGAACAGATCTGGCCCGGGCAAATTAGAATCAAAGATTGCCAGGTAAAACTGTAATGGAACAATGGGCTGCCTTTAAAGAGGAAATAGTTCGGGTACAGTCGAGGTACATTCCCACTAGGGGGAAAGGTAGGGCAACTAAAGTCAGAGCTCCCTGGATGACGAAAGAGATAGAGAGTAAGATGAAGCAGAAAAAGAGCGCGGATGACAGATGTCAGGTTGCAAATACACCTGAGAATACAGCTATATATAGAAAGTTCAGAGGAGAAGTGAAAAAGAAAATAAGAGGGGCAAAGAGAGGGTATGAGAATAGAATGGCAGCTAACATAAAAGGTAATCCAAAAGTCTTCTATTGGCATATAAATAGTAAATGGGTAGTAAGAGGAGCGGTGGGGCTGATTAGGGACCAAAAAGGAGACCTACGCATGGAGGCAGAGGGTATGGCTGAGGTGCTAAATGAGTACTTTGCATCTGTCTTCACCAAGGAAGAAGATGCTGCCATAGACATAGTGAAGGAGGAGGTAGAGGAGATACTGGATGGGATAACAATTGATAAAGTGGAGGTACTAGAAAGGCTGGCTGTACTTAAAGTAGATAAGTAACCAGGACCAGATGGGATGCATCCTAGGACGCTGAGGGAAGTGAAGGAAGAAATCACAGAGGTACTGGCCATAATCTTCCAATCCTCCTTAGATACAGGGGTGGTGCCAGAGGACTGGAGAATTGCAAATGTTACACCTTGTTCAAAAAAGGGTGTAAAGATAAACCCAGCAACTACAGGCCATTCAGTTTAACCTCGGTAGTGGGGAAGCTTTTAGAAACAATAATCAGGGACAAAATAATAGTCAGGGGCCACAACCTCAGGATAACAGGGCCACAGCCTCAGGATAACAGGAGCCACAGCCTCATGATAAAGGGTAGGCCATTCAGGACTGAGATGAGAAGAAATTTCTTCACACAGAGGGTGGTGAATCTTTGGAATTCTCTACCCCAGAGGGCTGTGGAGGCTCAGTCATTGGGTATATTCAAAACAGAAGTCGATAGATTTCTGACTAGTAAGGGCATCAAGGGATATGACGATAGGGCCGGTGAATGGATTGAGGCAGAAGATCAGCCATGATCTCATTGAATGGCAGAGCAGGCTCGAAGGGCCGAATGGCCTACTCCTGTTCCTATTTCTTATGTTCTTATGTTCTTAAAATTAACAGTCACTTGGACAAGTGTGGATTAATTAAGGAAAGCCAGCACAGATTTGTTAAAGGCAAATCGTGTTGAACCAACTTGACCGAGTTTTTTGATAAGTTAACAGAGAGGGTTGATGAGGGTAATGCAGTTGACGTAGTGTACATGGATTTCCAAAAGGCGTTCAACAAAGTGCCACATAATAGGCTTGCCAGCAAAGTTGAAGCCCATGGAATAAAAGGGACAGTGGCAGCATGGATACAAAATTGGCTAAGTGACAGGAAACAGAGAGTAGTGGGTTGTTTTTCGGACTGGAGGAAGGTATACAGTGGTGTTCCCCAGGGGTCAGTTCTAGGACCACTGCTTTTCTTGATATATATTAATGACTTGGATGTGGGTGTACAGGGCACAATTTCAAAATTTGCAGATGACACAAAACTTGGAAGTATAGTGAACAGTAAGGAGGATAATGATAGACTTCAAGAGGACATAGACAGGCTGGTGGAATGGGCGGACATGTGGCAGATGAAATTTAACACAGAAAAGTGCGAAGTGATACATTTTGGTAGAAAGAATGAAGAGAGGAAATATAAACTAAAGGGTACAATCCTAAAGGGGGTGCATGAACAGAGAGACCTAGGGGTATATGTGCACAAATCATTGAAGGTGGCAGGGCAGGTTGAGAAAGCAGTTGAAAAAGCTTACGGGATCCTGGGCTTCATGAATAGAGGTATAGAGTACAAAAGTGTGGAAATTATGATGAACCTGCATAAAACACTGGTTCGGCCTCAACTGGAGTATTGTGTCCAATTTTGGGCACCGCACTTTAGGAAGGATGTGAAGGCTTTAGAGAGGTTAGAAACATAGAAACATAGAAAATAGGTGCAGGAGTAGACCATTCGGTCCTTCGAGCCTGCACCGCCATTTAATGCGTTCATGGCTGAACATGCTACCTCAGTACCCCATTCCTGCTTTCTCGCCATACCCCTTGATCCCCCTAGTTGTGAGTATTATATCTAACTCCCTTTTGAATATATTTAGCGAACTGGCCTCAACAACCTTCTGTGGTAGAGAATTCCACAGATTCACCACTCTCTGGGTGAAGAAGTTCCTCCTCATCTCAGTCTTAAATGGCTTCCCCTTTATCCTTAGACTGTGACCCCTGGTTTAAGGTTGCAGAAAAGATTTACGAGAATGATTCCAGGGATGAGGGACTTCAGTTACGTTGATAGACTGGAGAAGCTGGGGTTGTTCTCCTTAGAGCAGAGAAGATTGAGAGGAGATTTGATAGAGGTGTTCAAAATCATGAGGGGTCTGGACAGAGTAGATAGAGAGAAACTGTTCCCACTGGCAGAAGGGTCGAGAACCAGAGGACACAGATTTAAGGTGATTGGTAGAAGAACCAAAGGCGACATGAGGAAAAGCTTTTTTATGCAGCGAGTGATTAGGATCTGGAATGCACTGCCTGAAAGGGTGGTGGAGGCAGACTCACTCATGGCTTTCAAAAGGGAACTGGATAAGTACCTGAAGGAAAACATTTTGCAGGGCTACTGGGAAAGGGCGGGGGAGTGGGACTAGCTGAAGTGCTCTTGCAGAGAGCCGGCACGGGCTCGACAGGCCAAATGGCCTCCTTCTGTGCTGTAACCATTCTATGATTCTATGCCAAAAGTTTAACTCATCAAAAAAACTGTGCTCTGGTGCCATTATTCACTTAAAAAAAGAAAAGAAATCCTGGTAAAATATAATAAAAACTTGCTGTTTTTGACGGGAAAAGAATCCTATAATGAAAGTGGCAATTTTTCAAGTTAAATGCTAGAAGGAATGGCCACGGACTTACCTCCAATGTGGTGATGCAAGAGTTTGATTTTCACATAAAAATGGCTCTGTTAATAGGTGGTACTGAAGCATACAAAGTAACAACCTTGCTCGTGAGCACCGCCCTTACAGCTTTCGGAGACTGAATTAAGAAAGTTCTCAGTAGGCAGAGTTTTATCTGCAGATCCATTCCATTGTATTGTTTAGCCCTTTAAGCTCTGAATTCCACTTGCAGTTTTTGGCATACGTCGTAAACCATTCCTTATCATTTTTTTAAATGTTGCTCTTTTCATTTTTGTCCTGGTATCATTGAGCCAATTGTAGTGGATCCCAGAGCTCAACTGATTTTGCCCTGAACCAACCACAAGGATGCACACAAGAGCAGCCCTTGCTCTTAAAGGAAACCATCAGACTATCGCTGTGCCACTCACACTGACATGGTTGAATTTAGAACTATGAGGAAGCAAACGTAGAGAGTTTTTTGACGTGGCCCAACTCAATAAAGGTTGAGTACAAATTAATTAGATAACTTTTTTAGATTCATCATCAAGAATGACAATTGGCTTGACAGAGCCTTGAACAAAGGCATATAGGTGGAACATTGTGTGGGTAGGGCATGCATGTGGGCAAACCTTCAGTATCCCTACCATCATTTAGTTGGTGGTTGCACCTTTGCAAGTGAGGAACATTAAACAACGCTGCTTCACCTGCAGCGACAGGATTATATTCCCCAGTGTTCCGCATTTCTTCCAATTTCTTCAAAACTTGGAGCTCCATTGCAATGATATTCCAAATTTCTTACAAAACTGAATTGGCCAGGGTTGTCGCACATGCTTCTTCTGAGATCTATTTCCCAGAACAAGTCTAGCAGCCTGGGATGAGGGACAGACTGACATGGTTAAGTAAAGGTTTCACAAAGGGTTGTCATGATATTGTGGCATCATGACCTGGTACACAGTGCCAGCTCCAGTAGTTACACAGGAGCCAGCACAGCACTGTCACTGTACCAGACTACCCACCTGAGATAAACTGCAGTGCAATATGGCTACTTTAACTTGAGATTTTCACCCTGAATTAACGTCAATGAGTAAAGTTGGTGTAAAAATCCCAGTAATGTAGCATTCATAAAAATGAAATTCGATCAGTTCTTAGCACTAAATATTGTGCAGTAGATCAAAACAATAAACAATCACATCACATTTCTTCTCATGAAACTGAAAACCTGTCATATTTTCTTCTTCATTTTTTTTTACAAATATGTTATGTCAGTCGTTAAAGGTAACAGACAAAAATGAGAGGAGCTAGACTATGTGCAATTCCCACTGAAAGCTATTGAATTTGAGTTCTGCAGCACTTGTGTGCAATTTGTTGTGGCTTTTGGACACTGGTAACCCCCATCCAATTTGGGGATTTTCTCTACCTTGTGAATTCTTTCCTCCAGAACCACATCAAAAATCAGATTAAACTCTGTCACAAGTCAGGAATGGAAATTACCTTCATATTATAATTAACCTTATTAATAGCACTAAGTATGGAAAACCCCTTTCCCAACAGCTTTCATATTCCCCTTTTTACTCTATTCTGTTCCCCCAGCCTGCTTGCTGTCCTTCAGATGTGAGGAAAGGATTATCTAGATCTAGATTTATTGGGCAATGTTTTGACTTTGCGTTATCATCGTGGAGCCTTGCCTACTGGTAGCACATAGTGGAAATTTCGGTAATTTCCTGACCCTTTAAATTAATGGTCAGAAAAGCGTGCATTGCACTTGCCTGAGTTTCCAATATATAATACCTGAGGTGAAGCTCCCCCAACCAGCAGCACAAAGTCAGAAGATGACCGTTTTGCTGTCAGTGACCTTGTGCGATTTGCCAACAGGAGGAGAAAGCAAGAACAAGATGGATTATGTTAGCTTTTCCTCCTCTTCCTCTATTCCCCCACTGAGCAGCCTGGCTGAGAACCGACAAAATTATTTACTATCCCTCCTATTTTAGTATTGTCTGCAAATTTGAACGTCACTCCCTCGAGCCCTATATCCAAATCATTGATGTTCACAGTGAACAGAATTGGTCACAGAACAGAACCCTATGGGAACCCAACCCACTTCCAACCATCTGAGAAATTGCCCTTAACTCCTACTCTGTTTCTTCCCTTCTTGTGTGTCAGCTGTGGCTCAGTGGGTAGCACTCTCACCTCTGAGTCAGAAGGTTGTGGGTTCAAGTCCCACTCCAGGGACTTGAGCACAAAAATCTAGGCTGACACTCTAGTGCAGTACTGAGGGAGTGCTGCACTTTCAGAGGAAATGTTAAACGGAGGCCCCATCTGCTCTCTCAAGTGGATGTAAAAGATCCCACGGCACTATTTCGAAGAAGAGCAGGGGAGTTATCCCCAGTGTCCTGGCCAATATTTATCCCTCAATCAACATCACTAAAACAGATTATCTGGTCATTATCACATTGCTGTTTGTGGGAGCTTGCTGTGCGCAAATTGGCTGCCGTGTTTCCTACATAACAACAGTGACTACACTTCAAATAGTACCTCATTGGCTATAAAGCGCTTTGGGACGTCCGGTGGTTGTGAAAGGTGCTATAGAAATGCAAGACTTTTTTTTAAAATTCGTTCTGGGATGTGGGCGTCGCTGGCAAGGCCAGCATTTATTGCCCATCCCTAATTGCCCTTGAGAAGGTGGTGGTGAGCCGCCTTCTTGAACCGCTGCAATCCGTGTGGTGAAGGTACTCCCACAGTGCTGTTAGGGAGGGAGTTCCAGGATTTTGACCCAGCGACGATGAAGGATCGACGATATACTTCTAAGTCAGGATGGTGTATGACTTGGAGGGGAACTTGGAGGTGGTGGTGTTCCCATGCGCCTGCTGCCCTTGTCCTTCTAGGTGGAAGAGGTTGTGGGTTTGGGAGGTGTAGCACGGTACGCCGGTGGTGGAGGGAGTGAATGTTTAAGGTGGTGGATGGGGTGCCAATCAAGCGGGCTGCTTTGTCCTGGATGGTGTCGAGCTTCTTGAGTGTTGTTGGAGCTGCACTCACCCAGGCAAGTGGAGAGTATTCTATCACACTGCTTACTTGTGCCTTAGATGGTGGAAAAGCTTTGGGGAGTCAGGAGGTGAGACACTCGCCGCAGAATAGCTAGCCTCTACCTTTTCTTTCCCTTCTAACGAGTTTTTAGTCCAGTTTGCACCCACTCCCCCAGTTCCATTACCCTTACTCTTCTCTAATAGCCTTCTGTGTGATACCTTATCAAAGACTCTCTGAAAGACCATGTGTACCACACCCACTGCAATTCTCCCATCCACCAAATCTGTCACCTCCCAAAGAACTCTGTCAGCTTTTACAAGCACAATCCTTTTTCTGTTAGCTGCTTCTAGTCATTTTCCTTTTGATATTTAATTAAAGATTCCAAAATTTCCAATACCAGATTTGTTAAACTAACTGTCCTATAATTACCTATAAGAATCATAGAATCATAGAATAGTACAGCACAGAAGGAGGCCATTCGGCCCATCAAGTCCGCGCCGGCTCTTTCGAAGAGCAATCCAGTTAGTCCCACTCCCCCGCTCTTTCCCCATATCCCTGCAATTTTTTTCTCCTTCAAGTATTTATCCAATTCCCTTTGGCTACTATTGAATCTGTATCCACCACCTTATCAGGCAGTGCATTCCAAATCCTAACCACTCGTTGCGTAAAAAAGTTTTTCCTCATGTCGCCTCTGGTTCTTTTGCCAAACACCTTAAATCTGTGCCCTCTGGTTATCGACACTTCAGCCATTGAAAACTGTTTCTCTTTATTTACTCTATCTAAACCCTTCATGATTTTAAACACCTCTATCAAATCTCCTCTTAGCCTTCTCTGCTCTAAGGAGAACCCCAGCTTCTTCAGTCTGTCCACAAAACTGGAATCCCTGATCCCTGGAACCATTCTAGTAAATCGCTTCTGTACCCTCTCCAAAGCCTTCATGTCCTTCCTAAAGTGTGGTGCCCAGAATTGGACACAATACTCCAGTTGGGGCCAAACTAGTGTTTTATCTAGGTTTAATGGCCCTGAAATTCCACAGAGAGTTCTACCAGTCACCCACTATAACTCCATCGCAACACCCAGGAAAATGCATTAACAGCTGAAAACAGACAATTTATGTTATTTCTCTGAGGGCTTCCACTTGTCTTCCATCAGAGCTACAGTGGCAGAGTGTTAGAAGCCCCATGGAATTTCACGGTCAATGTGTTCTACCTCCCTCTACTGACCCAGTTGAATTCCAGATGTGTTTCTTACCAGGCAACACAACAAAATCAAAGCTAAGTGCTTCAGAGTTAGAATGTATAATTTTTTTAAATGAAAATGATGTGTGTCAGGAGTAGAAGGCACAGTGGGATGGTCACTATCCTTTCATCTCTAGGACCTGGGCTCCAGCCCAGCCCAGCCCACACTGCATTGCTCTATTAAAAAAACTTCAAACTTTCAATCATCGGCTGGTGAGTGCAGAAGCAGAAAGTCCCGGCCTATTACTCTAATGGGGTTATACGATATTAGCATAAAATTGCATTAACATTTTGTATGAAATTCCTCTGGAATCCATTGGAATTTTTTTATTAAGGCTAATTTATAAACTATATTTTCTGCGGCCCAGGTTCGCCCTTGAGTGTGAGTGGGATCATTAAACCACCCACACCCTCTGATGAATCAGTTGATTAAGATAGTGAATTTATAGTTTATAAACTAGCCTTCATCAAAAATTTCCAATGAAATCCAGAGGAATTTCATACAAAATGTTAAGATTAGTGAAGACAAATGTAGGTCCCTTACAGTCAGAAATGGGAGAATTTATAATGGGGAACAGGGAAATGGCAGAGCAATTAAACAAATACTTTGGTTCTGTCTTCACGGAAGAGGACACAAATAACTTCCCAGAAATGCTAGGGAACCAAGGGTCTAGTGAGAAGGAGAAATTAAAGGAAATTAGTATTAGTAAAAAAATAGTGCTGGAGAAATTAATGGGACTGAAAGCTGATAAATCCCCAGGCCTGATAATCTGCATTCAGAGTACTAAAAGAGGTAGCCATGGAAATAGTGGATGCATTGGTTGTCATCTTCCAAAATTCTATAGATTACGGAACAGTTCCTGCAGATTGGAGGGTGCCAAATGTAACCCCACTATTTAAAAAAGGAGGGAGAGAGAAAACAGGGAACTACAGACCTGTTAGCCTAACATCAGTAGCAGGGAAAATGCTAGAGTCTATTATAAAGGATGTGATAACAGGACACTTATAAACTATCAACGGGATTAGACAAAGTCAACATGGATTTATGAAAGGGAAATCGTGTTTGACAAACCTACTGGAGTTTTTTGAGGATGTAACTAGTAGAATAGATAAGGGAGAATCAGTGGATGTGGTGTATTTGGATTTTCAGAAGGCCTTTGATAAAGTCCCACATAAGAAGTTAGTGTACAAAATTAAAACACATGGGATTGGGGGTAATATACTGGTATGGATTGAAAATTGATTAACAGACAGGAAACAGAGAGTAGGAATAAATGGGTCTTTTTCGGGGTGGCAGGTGGTGACTAGTGGGGTACCGCAGGGATCAGTGCTTGGGCCCCAGCTATTCACAATATATATCAATGATTTGGAACCAAATGTAATATTTCCAAGTTTGCTGACGACACAAAACTAGGCGGGATTGTGAGTTGTGAGGAGGATGCAAAGAGGCTACAAGACGATTTAGACAAGTTGAGTGAGTGGGCAAATACATGGCAGATGCAGTATAACGTGGATAAATGTGAAGTTATCCACTTCGGTAGGAAAAACAGAAAGGCAGAGTATTATTTAAATGGTGATAGATTGGGAAATGTTGATGTACAAAGGCACCTGGGTGTCCTTGTACACCAGTCACTGAAAGCAAACATGCAGGTGCAGCAAGCAGTCAGGAAGGCAAATGGTATGTTGGCCTTCATTGCAAGAGGATTTGAGTACAGGAGCAAGGATGTCTTACTACAGTTATACAGGGTCTTGGTGAGACCACACCTGGAGTACTGTGTGCAGTTTTGGTCTCCTTACCTAAGAAAGGATATACTTGCCATAGAGGGAGTGCAGCAAAGGTTCACCAGACTGATTCCTGGGATGGCAGGACTGTCGTATGAGGAGAGATTGGGTCGACTAGGCCTGTATTCACCAGAGTTTAGAAGAATGAGAGAGGATCTCATTGAAACATATAAAATTCTGACAGAGCTAGACAGACTGGATGCAGGGAGGATGTTTCCCCTGGCTGGGGGGTCTAGAACGAGGGGTCACAGTCTCAGGATACGGGGTAGGACATTTAGGACTGAGATGAGGAGAAATTTCTTCACTCAGAGGGTGGTGAACCTGTGGAATTCTCTAACACAGAAGGCTGTGGAGGCCAAGTCACTGAATATATTTAAGATGGAGATAGATAGATTTCTAGACACAAAAGGCATCCAGGGGTATGGGGAGAGAGCGGGAATATAGTATTGAGATAGAGGATCAGCCATGATCATATTGAATGGTGGAGCAGGCTTGAAGGGCCGAATGGTCTACTCCTGCTCCTATTTTTCTATCTATGTTTCTATGTTTATACATAGCTGTAAGGTTCCAAGCTTGATCGCTGAGTGGAGCTTAGTCTGCACTGAGTTAGTTCATCTCAGCCAGGATAAGTGGTGCTACAACTCCCCTCAGAACCCCAGGGTGAGAGAGAAGAAAATTGGCAATGGTTCCCACTCCTGATTGATGTCTAGCAGTCCCTACTGGAAGCGTGAGTGTGTGACTGTTAGGTAAAGAGAGTGTCTCACAATTTTCTGTCTGCTAAATTTAATAGACAGAAAATGCATATCTAAATTCCTGATATGCAATTCCGGCATGCAAAGCTCTATGCCAGGAAAATTAGAATTTACTCCTCTCCTTTCTAACTGCTTACTTTCATTATTCACCAATCGTGGTATGTAAAACCTTTCTTCCCATTGTTAATTTTCTCTGAAATCACATTCCAGCAAAAATATCTGCAAGATAGAACTGCCATGACAGCTCCTCACCCTCGCAACTGGATAGCCCTAAAAATAAAATTTAGCTCATAGCAGCACCTAGCAAAAGTTACAAACGTAGCCATAAATTTGACTCCACCAACAATGTTCCCCCTTATTTTTTTTGGGTGCGCGGTCCCTTTAATGGACTGCGCAGTCATTCAAAGTTATGCACAAAATTTCACATTTGAAAAGCCGGTCCCAGCTGCGCAGCTTAGAGGGAACATTGCCCACCAAGCCAGCTAACTTGGAGGCCTTTCGAAGTGGTTTCTCAGGCCTGCCCCATGCAACATTTTGATGTGGATCCCCCAACAAGACTACAATTCTTAGGCCAGGTTTCCAATGCATGCACAAAGAAACATGTTTCTTTCTGAAGTCTGCTCCCTCCTGATCTCACCACAGGAAGTTCATTAGTATTTCACTAGGCCTTTTTTGGAAGTATCAAGGTGTCAGCCTTGGTTTCGTGGTAGCTCTATCACCTCTGAGTCAGTGGTCGTGGATTGAAGTCCCACTCTAGAGGCTTGAGCATATAATCTAAGATGGCACTCCAGTGCAGTACTGATGGAGTGCTGCACTGTCGGAAGCGCCATCTTTCGGATGAGATGTTTTTCTAAGGCCCCAACTGCCCTCTCTGCGGAGTGTAAAATATCCTGTGGCACTCTTTGAAGAGAGCAGGGGAGTTCTCCTGGTATAACAACAGAAAATGCTGAAAGCACTCAGCTGACCAGGCAGCATCCGTGGAGAGAGAAACAGAGTTAACGTTTCAGGTCTGGGACCCTTCAGTTCTCCTGGTATGTTGGCCAGTATTAATCCCTCAACCAACATCACTAAAAATAGATAATCTGGTCATTTATCTCATTGCTGTTTGTGGGACTTTGCTGTGTGTAAATTGGCTGCTGTACATTACCACAGTGACTACATTTCAAAAGTACTTAATTGGCTGTAAAGCGCTTTGGGATATCCTGAGGTCATGAAAGGTGCTATATAAATGCAAGTTTTTTCTTTCATTTACACTACTGAAATTCTCTGAATTTATTGATATCAACAGCTGTGTTTATCTACTTCTTTTTCATATAGACATCTCTCCAGAAAAACTGCAGGCGTGTTTTAGAAAATGGATGTGATTTTCTGGCACTGATTAGGGAAACACATTCCAAGAACAAGAGGTAGAATCCAGGATTATTCATGAAAGGCATGGCATGGAACCCTGGGGTTGAGTTTCCACGAATAATATCAGTGCAATCCGTTGGGGAATTTCAAACGTAAGTGAGTTACGACCAAGACCACCTCCGCTCATGTTTTCCACGATCTTTTATGCTGGTTCAAGAGTCAATTCGCCCGAATCAGGCCCCACTCAAAAACTGGCCAATTCCCAGGTCGAATTTGCGAGATTCTGCCAATTGCGCTGGCTAGGAAAGGCTCTTCACACTGCGCTCATTTTCTTAGGTGGACAGGCACTAGTAAGCATGTTTTAAAAGTTTTTCCATATCAAAAAATATTTAATTTACTAAGAAACTGACTAGCGTACAGCAATAAAACTATTAAATGGTTCGGTATAATTTTTTTAAGTCATTTTCAGTGATTTTAAATCAGGTTATTCACAGGTGGAGGATTGGACACCTTAATTAAAAATGTTTACTTTTGGTGATAAACCAATTTTCAGCTGAATTAATAAAACTTTCTGTCACGCTGCCCGATTGTGCTGGTTCATTGAAGATTTTACGTTTACGATTATGCAAATTAATTTTAGCGGAAACTTGAATTGTAACCTAACCAGTGTAATTTCAAACTAATTTTGGGTTCAATTGCGCCCAAAGCGGAAACTCTACTCCACCATGTTTCACACCAAATATTTGTTCCAGAATGATTTCTGTTGGTATCCCATTTGACATAAGCTTGATATATTTGTAATTATGCAATCAAGTCCCCTCTTAATATTGTTTTTTTTTGGTCTGGTTTGGAGCTTGTGTAGAAGCATAATTTCTAAATTAAGAAAAGAAGTGATTGAAGCAGTCAAAAGAGACTTTAATACACATTTCATCTGTTCTTAATCCAGGCTTTCAAGATCTAAAAGGATCTGCTGTTATTCAGTGGTAACAATTTAATGTATATTTGCATGGGATGGTCAAACCGTTACCATTCACAGCAGCTAATACTAACATTGCTATAACACCTGATGGACGCTATGCAGTTATGTAGATTCTATTTCTATCACTTTATGTAATATTTAAAGCATGCCATCTTTCCATTTAAACCATTCAAACAAGTCCCTATACAATCGGAAACAAGCGCTACAAAATCACTGTCGTCTGATCCACATGGTACCTTATCATTCCAGTTAGGATCACATCGTTGATTTGCAAATCTGTTTTGTATAACCAGACATGGAGAAACAATTATGTGTATAGCTCAGAGTTACGTTATTCGATGTGTTTATATTTTCTAACTACTGTACATTATACAAAATAAAAATATTTAGAGTGTATTTCAAGGCACTTTCCTAATATTGCTAAGCTACTCTTTGTGGCGGGTGAAACTCAACTTCAGCGGGGGCGCAGAATGGTTGGAAAGGAAAATCAGGCGGGGTGTATAATGGGCAGCAGATCCGCTTCCCACCCGTTTTGCCGAAGTTGAATTTGACCCCCAAAAGGTCTTCCTGGAAACACCTCTGACAATGGAGTGATACAGCCTAATTCCCAGATATCTAGCACACCCGCAGTTTGGAAACATAGGGGAGCTTTCTTCAACTGGGCACAGTCTACAACAGAGTAAATGGACGTTGAACTGCAATTATAAGTTAGGCAAAATAGTCATGCCATTTTTTTAATGGTGAACTCAGCTTGTAATTTGTTCTAGGAACCAGGAAAGCCATATATGACTGCCACAGGTAGGGGAAGAACCAAAAAGTAATCAATCAAAGGGAAAAACACAAACTTCCATATTGCAAATAATGACATTGTTTACCATTCACTTTATTTTTTTCACACAAAAGCACTTTATATTGGACTCACAGATAAAGAGTTGTTAGAGAAGATGTTTTGCTCATGTTGAGATGTCACTTTTAATCACATCCACACTCCCTCTCATCAACCTGCTCCCCATGTATGAGTTCATAATGTGAAGTTAGGATTCCATGTATTCACACATGTTAAGCAAAAACAATCATTCCTTGAATAAAATATGGTATTTTATGTTACATTTATATATCTTCAGATTTTCCCTTGGCTATTTTTCAGGAGCTAATTATTTAAATGACTAACCCTAAAGTACAGAGCCTCAGATCACATTTCAATGTTGCTGTAGAAACTCAAATCTCCACTTTTAAACCTTTAATGATGCTATTATGCACTCAAGCTCTGCTTTAAAGGAAGAACGTCACAAAATATTAAATATTCTTCAATAAATAAATATAATGATAAAGTTCACTTAATATTAATGTTACTTGCTGCAGGTGCAATTAAGTGCTCATATTTATTCTAACATTAAATTTGGAATTGTACCACCTTGAAATACAGATGGTTTAAGTCTAATTTTGAAACCAAGGACAGCCTCACTAGAGGATTACAGGCATATGTCTCTTCCATTGGCTCAGCTCTAAAAAGTAGAATGGATTAGCTCTTTGATGCACCATGAGACCATAAATAGTCGAGTCATCTAATTCTGAGTTACCTGAATTGAATTTCATTTGTTTTTTTAAGTTAGGGTCACAGTTTATCCTTCATTGCTGATTATAGTGATCTGGTAAACAAAGTGATTCATTAGTTTTGTACAATAGAACTTATTGTACCCAATTTTTTGCCTTTTATACCCAATATGCACCAGTTCAAGGAGCATCATGGTCTAGAAGAAAGACCGAGAATAACACTACCCGGTCTCCACCACATTTATACATGATTCACATTTCCACTGCGGAAATGGGTTTTATAATAATATTCAAGAGTCATAGAAGTGATGTCATAATGCCTTCGACATCTTTTTCCAACCTTTGCACTCTTACAGTGCCAGGTGTCAATTACACCCACATATAATGAGCATCCAGGGTTGGGATAAGCTGTCGGGAGAAATTCATATAAAAGGGTAAAATAGGAAAATTAAATGAACAGTTCTTCCCTGATTTTCTTTTTTTGTTTTCTTTTTACTGTTGCCATTTATGCTTTTACAAGCCTTTTTGGTAATTGCTCTGCTGCTGTTTTTTCTTCCAGCTCCATTAATGTCACCAATGGGTTTCCCATTGGGAATGCCCAGATATGTGAGATTTTTGGAGGAGGAAGATAAAGACCAAACAGGATAAGAAAACCATGGAAAAGGAAATCGATTGGGTATAAAACGGGCTGTCGATTTTCTATCGCTGGTTTTGCGCTATCGTCGCCAAAGACCAATTTCACCACCAAGATTTTATTTTTATGTTGTTTCCTTTATTTTAAGGAAAAAAGCTGAGTCAACATCAATGGAGAACAAGACCACTGATGAAAATAATGAAGACATTCATATTTCCAGAGATGTGAAAGAAATACGGATTTCTCCACACTTCACAATGCAGCCTCTCCCACTGACCATTAAACCAAACAAATTTACAGTCTTTGGAGACTATGAATCAACGATTGCATATTCTAGAAATGACATCTCTACTGCAACTATAGAAAGATTCCCTGCAAACTCTGAAGGAGGATCCCGTAAGAGGAAAAGTACTCCCACAAAAGTAATTCATAGTGTTCAGTCAGAAGGCTTGTCAAAAGATGTGGATGAACCTGAAGACATCAAAGTTGAATTGCCATCACCTAAACCCATAGCCCAAATGATAGACTTAAGCAATGTAGGGTTTCAGTTATTCAGAACTTTTGATCACCTAGGTACTATGGGCTTGAAGCACGAGTCTATTAAACATAACTTAATGTGGCCCACCAGTCCTCTGATGATGCATCCTTCTCGACCATATTTTGCCAATGTCCGTCCAGACTTTATGTTCCCTTTTGTTATGACACCATCAAATCTGCATTTTAGATATCCTCTTCATCAAAATGGTCCTCTAGGAAATCTTAATGGAGGTATCTCTACTGCAGAAGAAAAGAAGAACACGGTTGAGCGAGTTGATGTTAACATTCAAATTGATGACAGTTACTATGTTGATGTAGGTGGTGATCAGAAACGCTGGCAGTGCCGAATGTGTGAGAAGTCATACACTTCCAAGTACAACCTCGTGACACATATTTTGGGACACAGTGGTATCAAGCCTCATGCTTGTTCTCAATGTGGAAAACTCTTCAAGCAACTGAGCCACCTACACACTCATATGCTCACACATCAGGGTACCAGGCCTCACAAATGTCATGTTTGCCACAAAGCTTTCACCCAAACCAGCCACCTCAAGCGACATATGATGCAACACAGTGATGTGAAGCCGTACAATTGTGGCATTTGCGGTAGGGGTTTTGCTTATCCAAGTGAGCTAAAAGCCCATGAAACCAAGCATGAGAATGGTCGAGACAACATTTGTGTTGAATGTGGACTTGACTTCCCTACCCTAGCCCAGTTAAAGAGGCATCTGACATCTCACCGAGGTCCTACACTGTATCGCTGTGATGAATGTGACAAGACTTTCCAATACCCAAGTCAGTTGCAAAATCACATGATGAAACACAAAGATATCCGTCCATATATCTGCACTGAATGTGGGATGGAATTTATTCAGCCTCACCACCTCAAGCAACACTCCCTGACACACAAGGTAGGAATTTTGTGTGAAATAGAAAAGGGATATTTCATTGAAACCTTCTCAAAGATGATGACCCAACAGTTAATAAGATAGAAATCTACAGCAGTTTGCCTGTTGCAGGGAATTCTACCGTATAGAAAAATAAGTCTTTTAATGATCTTGTTCATAGTTACAATTAAATGGGATAAATTTTTTAAAATAAGCAAAAAGTGGAAAAACATGTTTAAGGTATGAGGGGAGGGGGAATTGGTCTTGAGCAATAGTGCAAATAGCCTGTTTTACAACCTGCCTGATTTCTTTTCTGTTGAAGTTAATGGTCCGTATTTTCCGATGCACACCCGTAGGGACATCGGAAATGCCGGTTTCAGGCATGCGAAGCGCATGCGCTGAAAACCGGCATTTCCGATCTGTCAAGAATGCTCTTGACAGATTGGACGCCTGCCCTGGAGAAGGGCCTCTGCAGGGGGAGAGTTCCGCTTTCTGCAGAACCTCCACCCGCTGAAAACCCTTAGAAATCTTACACCTGGTAAAAGCAGGTGTAAGGCCTGCTTTTACCAGCATAAGAGTTGAAAAAAGTTTTAAAAAAGTTTTCACTCATTTATAATTTAAAAATACTTTTAAAAAAGGTAAGTTTATTTTTAGCCCTGTTTATTTTATTTAAAATATTTAATTTATTGTAATTTCAACTAATTTTAAAAATGTGATAAAAAAAATGTATTTAATGTTTTACAGTGTTTTTGGGGTGATCTCCATTCATATATTTGACAGGTCTATCTGTCAAGTGTATGAAGGGAGATTCCCTTCTGCTATTGGCTCCCCATGGCCCACGTGATCCCAGGGACGCTTGCGAACTGCCTGCGCCTCTGGGATACGTGGGCCCGGCACATTTCGAGTTGGAGAGGCCCAGGAGCGGAAGTGTCCGGACCTCGGGAGCCCTCAGGTAAGTCCGTAGATTTTTTCCAGATCGGAGGCCTCCGCACGCAGGAAGCCTCCGATCGGAAAATATGGCCCAGTATATTATAAACACAATGGGCCAGATCTTGCTGAAAAATAACAGTGCCTGAATGATGCACACCGTTATTAATGTTCAAATCGGCCAGCAACTTGGAGTGAGGAAGAGATATCCTGTGAATTGCGAAACGCCACAAGTTTCTGGCCCATTTGCGCTGCTCCACCATTAGCTTCGCAAAAACGGCATCTCACGCTTAACCTCCCCGTGATTTTCTTAATATTGCTGCACTTGCACAATAATGTCACAGTGGTATACAGTCGGGAAGGAGTGGCCCTGGGAGTCCTCAGCATTGACTCCGGACCCCATGAAGTTTCATGGCATCAGGTCAAGCATGGGCAAGGAAACCTCCTGCTGATTACCACCTACCGCCCTCTCTCAGCTGATGAATCAGTATTCCTCCATGTTGAAAACCACTATGAAGAAGCACTGAGGGTAGCAAGGGCACAGAATGTACTCTGGGTGGGGGACTTCAATGTCCATCACCAAGAGTGGCTCGGTAGCACCACTACTGACCGAGCTGGCCGAGTCCTGAAGGACATAGCTGCCAGTCTGGGTCTGCGACAGGTGGTGAGAGAACCAACACGAGGGAAAAACCTACTTGACCTCATCCTCACCAATCTACCTGTCGCAGATGCATCTGTCCATGACAGTATTGATAGCAGTGACCACCACACAGTCATTGTGGAGACGAAGTCCCGTCTTCACACTGAGGACATCCTCCATCGTGTTGTGTGGCACTACCAACGTGCTAAATGGGATAGATTCAGAACAGATCTAGCAGTTCAAAACTGGGCATCCATGAGGCGCTGTGGGCCATCAGCAGCAGCAGAATTGTATTCCACCACAATCTGTAACCTCATGGCCTGGCATATCCCTCACTCTACCATTACCATCAAGCCAGGGGAGCAACTGCTTTTTAGCATGCATGCTATAGACAGAGCTAAGTGATCCCACAATCAATGGATCAGATCAAAGCTCTGCAGTCCTGCCACATCCGGTCGTGAATGGTGGTGGACCATTAAACAACTAACAGGAGGAGGACGCTCCATGAATATCCACATCCTCAATGATGGTGGAGCCCAGCACGTGAGTGCAAAAGACAAGGCTGAAGCATTTGCAACCATCTTCAGCCAGAAGTGCCGAGTGGATGATCCATATTGGCCTACTCCTGAGGTACCCACCATCACAGGAGCCAGTCTTCAGCCCATTCGATTCACTCCACGTGATATCAAGAAATGGCTGAGCGCACTGGATACAGCAAAGGCTATGGGCCTCGACAACATCCCGGCTATCGTGCTGAAGACTTGTGCTCCAGAACTAGCCACGCCTCTAGCCAAGCTGTTCCAGTACAGCTACAACACCGACATCTATCTGACAATGTGGAAAACTGCCCAGGTATGTCCTGTCCACAAAAAGCAGGACAAATCCAATCCAGCCAATTACCGCCCTATCAATCTACTCTCAATCATCAGCAAAGTGATGGAAGGTGTCATCGACAGTACTATCAAGCGGCACTTACTCACCAATAACCTGCTCACTGATGCCCAGTTTGTGTTCCTCCAAGACTACTCGGCTCCGGACCTCATTACAGCCTTGGTCTAAACATTGACAAAGGAGCTGAATTCCAGAGCTGAGGTGAGAGTGACTGCCCTTAACATCAAGGCAGCATTTGACTGAGTGAGGCATCAAGGAGCCCTAGTAAAACTGAAGTCAATGGGAATCGGGGGGGAAACTCTCCACTTGTTGGAGTCATACCTAGCACAAAGGAAGATGGTTGTGGTTGTTGAAGGTCAATCATCACAGCCCCAGGACATCGCTGCAGGAGTTCCTCAGGGCAGTGTCCTAGGCCCAACCATCTTCAGCTGCTTCATCAATGACCTTCCCTCCAACATAAGGTCAGAAATGGGGATGTTCACTGATGACTGCATAATGTTCAGCACCATTCACAACTCCTCAGATAATGAAGCAGTCCATGCCCGCATGCAACAAGACCTGGACGACATTCAGGCTTGGGCTGACAAGTGGCAGGTAACATTCTCACCACAGAAGTGCCAGGCAATGACTATCTCCAACAAGCGAGAGTCTAACCACTGCCCCTTGACATTCAACGGCATTACCATCGCCGAATCCCCCACCATCAACATCCTGGGGGTCACCATTGACCATAAACTTAACTGGACCAGCCACATAAATACTGTGGCAACAAGAGCAGGTCAGAGGCTAGGTATTCTGTGGCGAGTGTCTCACCTCCTGACTCCCCAAAGCCTTTCCACCATCTACAAGGCACAAGTAAGGAGTGTGATGGAATACTCCCCACTTGCCTGGATGAGTGCAGCTCCAACAACACTCAAGAAGCTCGACACCATCCAGGACAAAGCAGCCCACTTGATTGGCACCCCATCCACCACCTTAATAATTCACTCCCTCCACCACCGGCATACCATGGCTGCAGTGTTTACCATCTACAAGATGCACTGCAGCAACTCACCAAGGTTTCTTCGGTAGCACCTCCCAAACCCGCGACCTCGTCCACCTAGATGGACAAGGGCAGCAGGCGCAGGGGAACACCACCACCTCCTAGTTCCCCTCCAAGTCACACACCATCCTGACTTGGAAATATGTCGCCGATCCTTCATCGCCGCTGGGTCAAAATCGTGGAACTCCCTACCTAACAGCACTGTGGGAGTACCTTCACCACACGGACTGCAGCGGTTCAAGAAGGTGCTCACCACCACCTTCTCAAGGGCAATTAGGGATGGGCAATAAATGCTGGCCTTGCCAGCAACGCCCACATCCCATAAAACGAATAAAATTAAAAAAAAAATAATTGTCCATTAAACTCGTAACAGAAAGTTAAGTCTAGTAATTAATAACATAAACACCCTTTTAATGATGTGATAATTGTTAATGACTGTCATTCAGCCTCTCTTGCCCAGACAGTAAACAGTTATAAGTGTGGAGTCTCATTCCTTCAGGTTGTGAATTGTTTTAAGAGATTTTAAAAATGTCAATTAAAAAAAACTTACTTTTCCTTTCTGTCTCTTTTTTTCTCTCTCTCTTAATCCAATCTTTCTTTTCCTTTCTTTATTTCTCTTTCTGTACCTGATTTGAATTCACCCGCTCTAAATCAGCCTCCTTCTCAGTCATTCCTCTGTTTATTTCTCAATCCTTAATCTCATTGGTTATGGAGATACACTGTTTGTCCTGTTGTTCACCAAGGTCCCAGATGCCCTGTTGTCCTCGCTGTGCCGTTATCAGCTCGCACTTCCAGCAACTTTGTGGGCAAATTTTTTTAAAACCCAAATGTACACATTGCGAGGCTTTATCCGTATTTTCTATAAACTGACAGTGCATAGCAATGAGTGGATTATAGACATCTTTAGCTACTTGTGTTAGTCTTTCTTCTAATTGTCAAAGTGACATTTTTCTGGGCTATCTGACCTTCCCTTCTGACATTTTATTGTAGCTGTGAGTGGAGTGGCTTGTCATATGCTTTTCTAGCATAATTATATTCATGATCTTTGTGAGCAGTACCACAGGGGAACAGTACTGGTGACAAAAGGCTAATTCTCAGAGACTGACTTTAATGCAGAGGAAAATGGAGGTATTGGGCCTGAAAATCCTCAGCAATGTTTGTGGCACATGGAGGTTCTACCTGCCCCAGGCCACATCGGGAATTCATTTAAGTGAAAATCCTCAGGCCCAATGGCAGGTCCCTGGTGAAAATCAGGCGCAAAAGGCCTAATGGAGGCGCAAATTGTGGCAGGTCCCAGAAATGCTGGATTTTGCCACAAAGCCACAAGGAATCAATCTCCCATGGATCCTAGGGAAGGCAGAACATCCGTATGCCCCAAACATGGCCCATGATGTTGAAGGGAATGGGGTTCAGGGGAGGGATTTTCCATACCAGGATTTTCTTCAGCCTCAGCTTCCTTACTATGTAGCAACTTTATTGCCAGGATGAGCTCAGTATACAGGTGAGCGAAGGGGCAAAAGTGGGGCCCACTGGGATCTCCAGGCCTGAATCCTGCCCTGAAAGACCCCAGAAATTCTTAATTTGTCTATTCCGAGTGGCTGGCTTATTGGGCACTTTAGGGGAAGGCCGGTCAGTGATCCTTGGTGGCCATTTCCCTCCCTCCTTTCCTGCAGCATATGCCCAAGATACACTCACATTGGCCAAATCCATGCAAATAAGTTGACCCTGCCTTGACCCCAGAGACTACAGCGCCCATTCTACCACACTTACACCAACAGAGTGGGGCCGACCATCTTCAGGACCAATGACTCATGTCATACTTCTGTTTTCTCAATAGTAGAAGTGGGTCAGAAGTGAGGATTCAAGAGGTGGCAATCAGAATTTGAACAGCTTTTCTGGATGAAAGCATCATTAGCATTAAGACATTGTACGTTAGCATAAGATGAGAAAAAAACATTCGACCATTGGACTCCGAAACACCATCCTTGTACAACCTGCCTTTACACAAACTCAATCCCGCCCATTTACTCTTCTGAGGAAAAGATCTGCATAAATCCTCCCTGATCCCCAAAAGTTAGCAAACAAAATCTCCATAATATTGTCTCCATTATTCAAACTCCGGCCTTCTCCCTGCCCAGGCAAATCCCAACCCTTCCCTGCAATAAAGGACCATTATTTCATGTGGAGTATTGATTAGCTCAGTCCATACCTACACGATAAGCACCAGTCCCATTACCTACCAAATATTTATCCAGCTCCTTTTTAAAGGATTTAATCATTAGCCTTAACATTTGCTGAGTTTACAATGTTTTTTCCCCATTAAATAAGGCATACAAATCTTGATTCTCAAATCCACACTTATACCTGGAGAGAGACAGATCAATGGATATAAATCATACCATGTTATCTTTAATAGTCAGATTCTAACTGTTCTTTTAACTTGAAAAGCAATTTTGTAAAAAAAAATGTTCTTTCCATATGCTCCCTCCCCTGACTGATAACCTGCCACATTCATCATTTCCTCCCCAGTTTAGAAGACAGAACAGTGCAGCTCAAAGAGATCGCCATGGATTGTTTTTTGCTCAACCCGCTACTAAACATACTTGAACACAACAGGAAGGGACCCCGCCCCTTGTAGTTAACCCCTTGAGACTGGTGCAGCTTTCCCTCCAGAGGCTTATAGCTACCAGCAATAGACAAAAGAAAAGTTGAGGAAGTTGACTGAAAGAGGACAGGATATAAACATGCCTGCATGCTTGGTAGATAGAAAGATCATTGCACCTCTGGTAAGTACGCAGCAGGAAGAGGAAAGCAGCTGGTGCTGAGATGTCTTAAAATTGTTTTGCTTTTTACTGTTTATTATAAATTCTTTAGAGGCTTCAGTTCCCATCATTATGTGCGTGTTTCTTTAGTTTCTTTAATTTCTGGTGTAATTCTGCACATACAAAATTATGGAACCAGTTAAATTCATTTTGTAGGATATTAGCTCCTATTCTAAATATGGAACATCATACTAAATCACTAATACTGCCTACAGATAATGCCCTCCTCTCCTCTCTTACTTTCAAAAGGGAATTGGATATATACTTGAAAAAGGGCTGTGGGGAAAGAGCTGGAGAGTAGGACAATTGGATAGCTCTTTCAAAGAGCCGGCACAGATATGATGGGCCGAATGGCCTCCTTCTGTGCTGTAAGATTCTATGATTCTCTGTTTCCTTCCTTCATATCTATGCAGAACTTAAATATGGGCCTAAATGACAGGGCATATTATCTAGGCTTGGCTGATAAGTGGTAAGTAACATTCACGCCACACAAGTGCCAGGCAATGATCATCTCCAAGAGAGATTCTAACCACCTCCCCTTGACATTCACTGGCATTACTATCGACAAATCCCCCACCATCAACATCCTGGGGCTCGCCATTGATCAGAAATTCAACTGGAGCAGTGACATAAATGCCTTGGCAACTAAAGTAGGTCAGAGGCTGGGTATTCTGGGGCGAGTGTCTCACCTCCTCACTCCTCAAAGCCTCTCCACCACCTACAAGACAAAAGTCAGGAGTGTGATGAAATACTATCCATTTGCCTGTATGGGTGCATCTTGAAAAACAGTAAAGAAGCTTAACGCCATCCAGGACAAAGCAGCCTGCTTGATCAGCAGCTTAGATATCCATCCTCTCCACCACCGGCGCACCATGGTTGCAGTGTGTACTATCTACAGGAGGCACTGCAGCAACTCGCCAAGGCTTGGTTGACAGCACCTCCCAAAGCTGCAACCTCCACCACCTAGAAGGACAAAGGCAGCAGGTGTGTGGGAATACCAACACCTCCAATTTCCCCTCCAATTCACACACCATCCCAACTTGGACATATATCGCCATTCCTTCAATGTCGCTGGGTCAAAATTCTAGAACTCTCTATCCAACAGCACTGTGGGTGTACCTTCAGTTCAAGAATAAGCCTCACCACCACCTTCTCACATGCAGCTAGGGATGGGCAATAAATGCTGGCCTTGCCAGCGATGCCCATCACCACAGCAACAACAACAACTTGTATTTATATAGCACCTTTAACATAGTAAAATATCCCATGGCGCTTCACAGGTGCGTTATAGAACAAAATTTGACACCGAGCCACACAAGGGGATATTAGGGCAGATGAAAGAGGTAGGTTTTAAGGAGCGTCTTAAAGGAGGAAAGAGGTAGAGAGGCGGAGAGGATTAGGGAGAGAATTCCAGAGCTTAGGGCCTAGGCAACAGAAGGCACGGCCACCAATGGTTGAGCAATTAAAATCAGGGATACCTAAGAGGCCAAAATTTGAGGAGCGCAGATATCTCGGGGTGTGGGGGGGGGGGAGGGGGTGCAGTTTGTGGGGCTGCAAGAAATTACAGAGATAGGGAGGAGTGAGGCCATGGAAGGATTTGAAAACAAGGATGAGAATTTTAAAATCAAGGCGTTGCTTAACTGGGAGCCAATGTAGGTCAGCGAGCACAGGGGTGATGGGTGAATGGGACTTGGTGTGAGTTAGGACACGGGCAGCTGAGTTTTGGATGACCTCATGTTTATGAACGTGGGAGGCCGGCCAGGAGTGCGTTGGAATAGTCAAGTCTAGAGGTACCAAGGGCATGGATGAGGGCTTCAGCAGTGGATGAGCTGAGGCAGGGGCAGAGACGGGCGATGTTACGGAGGTGGAAATAGGCGGTCTTAGTGATGGTGCGGATATGTGGTCAGAAGCTCATTTCAGGGTCAAATATGACACCGAGGTTGCGAACAGTGTGGTTCAGCCTCAGACAGATGTTAGGGAGAGGGATGGAGTCGGTGGCTAGGGAACGGAGTTAGCGGTGGGATCAAAGACAATGGCTCCAGTCTTCCCAATATTTAATTGGAGGAAATTTCTGCTCATCCAGAACTGTATGTCGGACAAGCAGCCTGACAATTTACAGACCGTGGAGGGGTCAAGAGACGAGGTAGTGAGGTCGAGCTGGGTGTTGTCAGCGTACATGTGGAAACTGACGCTGTGTTTTCGGATGATGTCACTGAGGGGCAGCATGTAGATGAGAAATAGGAGGGAGCCAAGGATAGATCCTTGGGGGACACCAGAGCTAATGATGCGGGAGCGGGAAGAGAAGCCATTGCAGGTGATTCTCTGACTACGATTAGATAGATAAGAATGAAACAGGTGAGTGCAGTCCTACCCAGCTGGACGACGGTGGAGAGGCACTGGAGGAGGATGGTGTGGTCAACCGTGTCAATGTCTGTAGGCAGGTCGAGAAGGACGAGGAGGGTTAGTTTACCATTGTCAGAGTCACATAGGATGTCATTTGTGACTTTGATGAGAGCCATTTCAGTATTGTGGCAGGGGCAGAAACCTGATTGGAGGGAATGGAGTTTGTGGCGGGGACTGGAGAGATGGGCATGGATTTGGGAGGCGACAAGGCATTCAAGGACTTTGGAGAGGAAAGGGAGGCTGGAGATGGGGTGGTAATTTGCAAGGACGGAGGGGGTCAAGGGTTGTTTTTTTAAGGAGAGGGGGGCTGATGGCAGATTTGAAGGAGAGGGGAACAGTACCTGTGGAGAGAGAACCGCTAACAATATCCGCTAACATGAGGGCTAGAAAAGGAAGTTGGGTGGTCATCAGTTTAGTGGGAATAGGGTTGAGGTAGCAGGAAGTGGGTCTCATGGACAAGATGAGCGCAGAGAGGGCATGAGGGGAGATCGGAGAGAAACTGAAGAAAGATGTGAGTTCAGGGCTAGGGCAGGGGGAAACCTTAAAGGAAATTTGGCCCAGTGGGCTAGGGGAAGGAAGGGAAGTGGCAGAGGCAGCTGATCAGATGGTCTCAATCTTCGTGACAAAGAAGTCCATGAGCTCCTCGCACTTGTTGGAGGTGAGGGTGGAGGAGACAGGGAGAGAATTATTTTTTAAAATTTGGGTTCTATGAAATTTTCTCATTGTTCCTTTTGTGATCCAATCACACTCTGACTGTAGTGTTAGTGCAAAGTAGTTTTGCCTAACACTAGCATTGCAGTTACCATGTAACTGAAGCTTGAATCCAAAGTTCATGACCTGACACGAGAGTGAAGCAGAGTGGGAATCCCTGGAGGAAGGAGTCTCTCTGCTTTGCTTCATAATGAGTTTGGGCTTTGACACCTGGTTTATTCTCCACAAGTTTAGCATTGGTAGGAAGCTGAAAGTGCTTTGCATCAACACTAAAGATACAGTGTGAATGCACTGTTAGTTCCTATAGTTGGGAGCGGATGCTGAAGGAAGGAGCATTTCAAACAAGAGGAAAACATGCAAGATTGTTCAAGAGTCTGGCTATTCCTTAGAATACTTTCTAAAGTGTCAAAATATGGACAGAGTTATGGAAAAAGCAAACAAATGCCGTATATAATTATGATGCAATGCGCAATCAGCGTTTGCCAAATGTACTAGGATATGACACTAAAATGATACCAATGTCTCTGCTACATGCAATGTTTTTATATTGTAGTAATTGAGGGCGCATTTGGGTCATGATCTGCTAAATCACAGTATTGTATATAGCATTTGAATTATTTAATAGTGCTGGGTCAAGGATGGTCATTGTTGATATAAAAAATGCTTCGAACAACATTTGCAATCAGAATTGGATTTTGCTTGAGTGCTTTCACATAATAGAATAGTCTTAACCTTAACAAAAGACTAACATATAGCCTCCAATGTCAACAGTCGTATTTTCCCCCCAGACTGTTTAAGAGTTGAGGAGATTTGTGCAGAGAAATATTAGAGATTGATTTTAGGCCTATTTCAACACCAGTTTTCTTATATAGCCTTAAACATTCATTACAATGTATTGCCCTGTGGACTGAGCGTGCAAACTAGGAAAGCCCTGAATTCAATAACCAGACTATGCTGCGTTGTCCAATCTCAGCCGCCAATACCATTACAATTGGCTAGGTAGGGGAAAACTTTAGCCAGGGTTATCGCTCCAAATTGCCATCCAGTGATAGTGTAACTGTGTGGAAATCAGGTGATGACCAAATCAGGCTCAGTTATAACACTCTCCACAGTGCCTGTTAACACTCGGGTCGAAAATCTGAGAGCCCTGCTCCACTGCCGGGTGAAGGCGGAGCAGGACTTCCAGCTGCCTGCAGCTATGGATGCTGACCCTGTTCCAAATTGAAGGGTCAAGATCATTAGCATGTTTGGGGCGGATGCATCAGTGGTGCCCACCCTGACAGAGGCCAGGAATGTCAAAGTGAATCCATGCTACTCCAACACAGCAGAGCAGTTCTGAGAAGGGCTTTACTGTAGAACAGCTGAAAAATTCTTGGGAGTAGTTGTGCCATCCTGCAAGGTAATTGATTCCTTTAAGCATTTTAAAGAAAGAACTAGCATTGAGCTTCCGACCACATATATGCACCATAACTAATTCCAACGCACTCCTGGCTGGCCTCTCACATTCTACCCTACGTAAACGTGAGGTCATCCAAAACTCGGCTGCCCATGTCCTAACTCGCACCAAGTCCCGTTCACCCATCACCCCGGTGCTCGCTGACCTACATTGGCTTCCAGGTAAACAACACCTCGATTTTAAAATTCTCATCCTTGTTTCCGAATCCCTCCATGGCCTCGTCCCTCCCTATCTCTGTAATCTGCTCCAGCCCCACAACCCCCCAAGATATCTGCACTCCTCTAATTCTGGCCTCTTAAGCATCCCTGATTTTAATCGCTCAACCATTGGTGACCGTGCCTTCTGTTGCCTAGGCCCTAAGCTCTGGAATTCCCTGCCTAAACCTCTCCGCCTCGCTACCTCTCTTTCCTCCTTTAAGATGCTCCTTAAAACCTACCTCTTTGACTAAGCTTTTGATCATCTGCCCTAAATTCTCCTTATGTGGCTCAGTGTCAAATTCTGTTTTATAACACACCTGTGAAACGCCTTGGGACGTTTCACTACAAGTTGTTGTTATTTATAGAGCACCTTTCACGACCTCAAGACGTCCCAAAGCGCTTTACAGCCAATGAAGTATTTTTGAAGTGTAATCATTGTTATAATGTAGGGAAACATGGCAGCTAAATTGTGCACAGCAAGCTCCCACAAACAGCGATGAGATTAATGACCAGATAATCTGTTTTGGCGGTGTTAATTGAGTGGTAAATATTGACCAAGACACAATAGAGTAGAGTGTTACAAAAGCTCATAATGGAACCTACACCGGCTCTCAGAAGGCAAGGGTTCTGCTGGACCTATCAGTTGGCAGACTGGGTGGAATTTCTCGGGAAGCCCGGAAAGTTCCCCATATATACCTCCTTGACATAAAGGGTCAGGTGGAAGATCTGTTTTCCTCTCTCCCCAGCCCACCGCCCACCCCACCCCACCCCCACTGGAATTTCCCAGCCATTTGTCCACAGGCTTTGATCTAGGCAGATCTGGGTTCCACCCCATTTTCTGTCCCCCTCCAGCAGTTAAAATGGCGATACAGCCTGGGCCAAGGCAGAATATCGGGCCCTCATTTCTAGGCTCACACATGGAGAATAACCATTTGGGAGAGGTATGGGAGGGCGCTCTTGGAACTGTACTGCTACATGAGTCAGTGTCTTTAGAAAAGGAGAGGAGAAAGAAGAACTAAACAGAAGCATTTGTTATATCTGGCCTTCACTTCTTCTTTGTGGTCTAGATTTCAAATCAATTTTTCAGAGTCAAACAGATTGGAAAATTACACAGTATCCATGTATTTGAATGCACAAAATGAGATCCATCAGGGGAATTCCTGCACTAAAATGTTTCCCCTTTTTGTTTCTTGTTTCAGGGTGTGAAGGAACATAAATGTGGGATCTGTGGACGTGAGTTTACTTTGCTAGCAAACATGAAGCGCCACGTCCTTATTCACACCAACATCCGGGCCTACCAGTGCCACCTTTGCTTCAAGAGCTTTGTGCAGAAACAAACATTGAAGGCACATATGATTGTCCATTCTGACATCAAACCTTTCAAATGCAAGGTTCGTATTGATTAGTTGTGCAGGCTAACAATAAAATGTTTCCTCCTAATGATGCACTGGCTATAATTGCGTAGTTGCAGTAACTTGATACCAATAATCCAATTTTCACGTGAGCAGATTTGTCAGGTTGCACACAGGACTCACATCATTAGGTTTGATTGTTGGTAATAACTTTGCCAAACATTTTGCGCAAAGCCCAACAGCACAAAAATGTCATAATAGATCTTATTAGGAAGTTATAGTGTAATAAACTAAAGGTGGCTAGTATAATGGGCTGTTATTATCACACAGAGTTAATAAAATATGATACAAAGTGATTCGCTACACTGGGCAGGGTCTCCCTTTTGGAACATCAATCTGAAGTGCCATGGAGTGGTACGGTCCAGCTTTGATTCCCCACTCCGCTGATTTCAGTCTCTTGTTTTAGGGAAGTGGCAAATGGATGGAAGGATGATAATCAGAGGGATATGTCAGAATTGGACTGCACCTGTATATCTCCTAGCAACTGGTTCAGGAGCACAAGGGGAGCCAAAGGCTTGGGAACAAGTCAAATGCCTCAAGAGGTGCAAGGTTTAAGGAGATGAGAGAGAGGAAACTGGAGAGTTGTGCCCAAAGTTAAATTCACGTTAGTTGTGGCAATTGAGGGCCCCGATTTTAACTCTGTGTGGGTTCTGGGCAGGTGGGTGGCGAGGTGAGTTGGAATCTCACCCACTGTTGCAGAAATTGGACCAGGGCTACTTTAACTCCCAGGCTATTAACATTCCACCGGTCTACTTCCCGTTTGGAATGCAGGGTAAAATGGGTGGGAAGCAGTTGCCCCGGTCTACGGAAATTCAAGTGGCCCATAGCTGACCTCCAGCATTCAGGTAGGTGTGCAGAAGAGGGTCTCGTAGGAGGGAAGGGGGGAATATTGGGCAGGGGAAGTTTAAACTATCCTTTGTGGGACCTGGAGGAGCACTCCTGCAGGATCCAGGCAACTCGAGGATGGGTAAGTAACCTGGTTTCCACTGGGTGGGTAGGATTTAAATCGCCCGAGTTATTTAAACTTAGAAATAACAGGGGAACCCTATATAATGCAAGTTATTGTCGTGTCCGATATAATTTTAAGCTCAATAAAAAATCCAACATCACAAGCAAGTGATTATTATATAAGTTCGTATGACGATAAAGAAAGTTCACTCTACTTATTGTTAACTAGCTTCATAATTAGCGCTAGTCAAATACCTTAAATTTGTATGTTTACGTATCTCACTGTGCCGCTTGAGGTTTGAAGCGTGTGCTTTTCAAAATGATCAACGTTAACCTTATAGAAACTCGGGCAGCTGAGTAACACAAATAAGCACCAACACAACTAAACACAAAACCGATTCTAAATACACTTACTAAAAGTAGATTTGTTTTCTGCATGGGGGAGTTCTGCAAAGATTATCTGGTGACTCGGGCATGCTGATGACATAAAGCATTTAAAATAGAGATACAAATCAAAAGTTCAATCTACTTGATGCTCATATTTGCCAAGCTTCTGAGGTCTCAGCTCTCGCTACATGCTTAGAAGATTGTTACTTTCTGCAAATAGTTTTTATTACATTCGTTCAAATCTTTTATAGGACTGCTTTTCACCTACTTTTAAAAATTCGGAGCCTGACAAGATTTAATTCCAAAGCTTTGCTTCTTGCACTCAAATGGATCACATGGTCCATTAAACTCAAATTGCCTTTCAGTATATATGAACTAAACAAATCATTATCACAATCTCACCTTGAGAGAAAGATTTTGTATACCCGAAAACAGCTTTATTGAATTATAAACATTGACAACGGAGGACAATAAAAGGCAGTAACTGTGCAAAACAAGAATAGGTGCCCTGAGGGTATTATAGCAGGCTATAATATAAAAGGGAAAGAGTCCAAGAAAAATCACAAGGCAAGAATTACAGTTCTAATTACTTGGTAATGAAGGAACAGCCAGAACAAAGTGGGAATTCCGATGAAGGGTTTCGACCTGAAACGTTAACTCTCTTTCTCTCTCCACGGATGTTGCCTGGCCTGCTGAGTTTTTCCAGCGTTTTCTGTTGTTATTTTTGGGAATTTATTAATGATCAGCCAACTATCAACAACCAATGTAACACCTTTCCGCAAGCAGAGAACTGACCAGCACCCAACTGATGGGGTGAAATCATGCTGTGCAATATTAACATATAAATCCATTAAATCATTCTCATTGGTATGCTAATACATCACAGAACAATTTCACTCCAAAACAGGCCTGACAAAATAATGTGCGCATTACGGTCCGAGCATACAAAGCACTGGATTTAAAGGAACATTTAGGCCAGAGCATGAAAAGATTACCCCACCCTTCCAAAAAAAAGTTACTTGGGGACAAGATCAATAAGAGGTACCATCGCTTTGCTCATTACAATGAAAGAGTTCCATTCTTCTCAACCAGTTTGAGGATATAAGTATTCTTTTTAAAAAGAAGTCTGGGAATATGGGTAGTGCTTATCTGCGACTTGCACAGAGTTAAAATGAGATTATAATTTCTCACTAACCTACAATATTCATGTGGTGAACTAAAAAGCAGAAACTAAAAGGGACAAACAAAACATACTTTTTAAACAACAACAGAAAATGCTGGAAACACTCAGCAGGTCAGGCAGCATCATGGCGAGTAAAACAGATTTAACGCTTCAGGTCGATGACCCTTTGTCAGAACTGGAAAAAGTTGTAGAAGTAACAGATTTTTAAGCAAGTGTGGGGGCAGGGAAAGGGAGGAGGGGAGGAAAGAACAAAGGGAAGGTCTGTGATAGGATGGAAGGCAGGAGAGATTAAAAGACAAAAGGGATGATGGTGCAAGGAGGTGGTAATGGGACAAGTTAAGAAATAAAAGATGACTCTAGATGAGGTGTAAATGGCACTGGCAGAATCATCAACAGCTGCCGTGTGAGAGAAGAAAGAACACATAGGGGCCAAGGTTATAGTCTGGAATTGTTGAACTCGATGTTGAGTCCAGAAGGCTGTAAAGTGCCTAATCGAAAGATGAGGTGCTGTTCCTTGAGCTTACGTTGAGCTTTATTGGAACAGTGTAAGAGGCCGAGGACGGAGAGATCAGAGTGGGAGTGGAGCGGAGAATTAAAGTGACAGGCGACCGGAAGCTCGGGGTCATGCTTACAGACTGAACGGAGGTGTTCCACAAAGCGATCACCCAATCTGCATTTGGTCTCCCTAATGTAGAGGAGACCGCATCGTGAACAGCGAATACAGTATACTAAATTGCAAGAAGTACAAGTAAATTGCTGTTTCACCTGGAAGGAGTGTTTGGGGCCCTGGACAGTGGGAAGGGAGGAGGTAAAAGGGCAGGTGTTGCATCTCCTGCGCTTGCACGGGAAGGTGCCGTGGGAAGGGGAAGGGGTGTTGGGGGTGATAGAGGAGTGGATCAGGGTGTTGCGGAGGGAGCGGTCCCTTCGGAATGCTGAAAGGGGGGAGGAGCGGAAGATGTGATGGGTGGGATCACGCTGGAGTTGGTGGAAATGGCAGAGGATAATTCGTTGAATGTGAAGGCTGGTGGGGCGAAAGGTGAGGACATGGGGAACCCTATCGTGGTTCTGGGAGGGGAAGGGGGTGAGAGCAGAAGTGCGGGAAATGGAACGGACACGGTCGAGGGCAAAGTCAACAATGGTAGAGGGGAATCCTCGGTTGAGGGAAAAGGAAGACATATTGGAAGCACTAGTATGGAAGATGGCATCATCAGAGCAGATGCGGCGGAGACAGAGAAACCGGGAGAATGGAATAGAGTCCTTACAAGAAGTGGGGTGGGAGGAAGTGTAGTCCAGGTAGCTGTGGGAGTCAGTGGGCTTATAGTGGATGTTTGTCAATAGTCTATACCCAGAAATGGAAACAGAAAAGTCGAAGAAGGGAAGGGAAGAGTCGGAGATGGACCATGTGAAGGTGAGGGAAGGGTGGAAATTGGAAACAAAGTGAATGAAATTTTCTAGTTCAGGGCGAGAGCAGGAAACGGCACCAATACAGTCATCAATGTACCGGAAAAAGAGGTGAGGGAGGGGACCTGAGTAGGACTGGAACAAAGAATGTTCCACATATCCCACGAAAAGGCAGGCATAGCTAGGGCCCATGCAGGTTCCCATAGCACCACCTTTAATTTGGAGGAAGTGAGTGGAGTCAAAGGAGAAGTTGTTCAATGTGAGAACAAGTTCAGCCAGGCGGATGAGGGTGGTGGATGGGGACTGGTTGGACCTCTGTTCAAGGAAGAAGCGGAGCGTCCTCAGGCCATCCTGGTGGGGGATGGAGGTGTAGAGGGATTGGACGCCCATAGTGAAAAGGAGATGGTTGGGGCCAGGAAACTGGAAACTGTTAAAGTGATGGAAGGCGTTGGAAGAGTCGCGGATGTAGGTGGGAAGAGACTGGACAAGGGGAGAAAAAATAGAGTCGAGATAGGAAGAGATAAGTTGTGTGGGGCAAGAACAGGCTGAAACGATGGGCAGAATTTTCATTGACCGGTGGAGGCGGGATTGGAGGCGTGTGGGGTGGGAAAATAGCAGATTCGGGGGTCCCGAACCCATCCCACCCCCAGCCCGCCTCCATGCCAGTTTCACAGGAGGCGGGTACCCGACCTGTGCTGGCACCCGCCTCCCCGAGGCGGGAAGGGGATTAGTGCCAATAAACTGCCTGTTAACAGGTAGTTAACAGGCAGTTTTTTGCCTAATCCCTATTTTTAGCCCTGAAGTGTGGGCTTCCCGACAGGTCCGAACCACACCGATTTAGCAAGGCGGACCGTGGGTCTGCAGGGGTTGGAGGGGTCGATATGTCCGGTGGGCAGGTGAGTGATGGGTGCATGTGTGCAGAGGTAAGTGTGTAAGGTAAGTGTAAAGTGTGGAAAAAAGTTTTACTTACCTTAACTTCCTCCTGCAGGTGTCAGCCCTTCAGGTCTCGGGAGTCAGAAATCTCATCGGCACAGAAAGCGAATGGCCGTTGAGCTGTCAAAAGCTGCAGCCTCTGCTTTTTGTTCTGCAGAGATCTCTAAATCAGCCTGAGAGGAAGGAATTAACTTAGAAGACAGATTGTCAGTGTTTGACAGCTTCACAGAGCTGTCAAACACTGATATTTCATCTGTCAAAAACTCTTGACAGATGAAATGTCAATCTGCGACGTCACCTGTTGCCGGGTGGCCCTTAATTGGCCTGCTGAGCCCGCTGGGCGGGCTCAACAAGGTCAATCAAGGAAAAATCGAGTGGGTTGGCCACAACTCGATGAAGGCAGGACTACAACCCCAAAAGTGGGAGTCCCACCTCCTGCTCGCCTCCATTGATAAAATCCAGCCCGATGGGTCTACCAGGGCAGACCTGTTTGTGGATCTTGGGAAGGAGGTTGAAGCGGGCTGTGCGGGGTTGGGGGACTATGAGATTGACAGCCATGGAGGGAAGATCTTCAGAGGAGATGAGGTCAGTGACAGTCTTGGAAACAATGGCTTGATATTTGGTAGTGGGGTCATGGTCCAGGGGGAGGTAGGAGGAGGTGTCAAAGAGTTGGCGTTCAGCATCCGCACGGTAGAGGTCGGTTCGCCAAACAACAACAGCACCACCCTTATCAGCAGGTTTAATGACAATGTTAGGGTTGGATCGGAGAGAACGGAGTGCTGCAAGTTCAGAGGGAGGTAGGTTGTAGTGAGTGAGGGGAGCAGAGAAATTGAGATGGCTGATGTCACTTTTTAAATCCTTACTTCTACACCAAGTTGAGATGCTATCTGCAATGTTTTGCTTATGCCGACAGTACTGCAGTTAATACATATTTCATGAATCTTTCACTGCTGCAATAATTATTCAACATTAGAAAATCTATACAAAATTAGTGATGATTGTGTTGCACAACAGAAACTGTATTTTATAAGTTATAAAAGATAAAGGGTTAACAACATCCTGAGGACTCTTAATGCACACATATTAGTTTGACAACTAACATCATTTTGGGAACTAGACAAAAAAAATGTTATCAGCTGATTAAATAACAGGCTAAGATCTACATCTGACCCAGGCTGGTAGAGGGTTAAAACCAGTGACCAGATAGATGCCTTTTGGCATGAAGCTCCTCTTCAGCAAAAGGAAGGATATCGCTGCACTGACTGCCTGCTTAACAATAGTTTCATGTCCCTGGGGAACCGTCTGCAAATAGATTTCATCTCGCTTTCTCTTGTACTCCTTAAAACTTCCTGTTTTCTCACGGTCCTTTTGGACAGTGTACAGGCTTGCTCCCTCTCTCTTTGAGAACTCGGAAACCTCTCCAAAAGAATTCATAGTGTGGAAAGCAACATTGTTTCATAACCTCCTATTCCCAGATATTTTAAATGTTGGGATTTAGGGCTATATTTAGTAGTGTGATGGCTACCTGTAACGATGAATTTTATAGTCAAATAAATTGAAACTGGATTACTGACTGCAGGCGGTTGAAATGATACTTAAGCTATTGATAATTACATTTATTGAGGTAATTGCACTATTTCAGTGGATATTTTCAAAGCAAGGTTCAAGGGTTTACTAATGTCTGAGATTATAGTCATCAAGACAATGCAGTTCCTCAGTGATATATTTGTACTTTCTCCCTTTGTTTGAGTTCTTTCTCTCACGATGCATCATTTCCTGGGGAGCTCTCTGTCAATGCTACTCTGTAACCAACCATGAGGAGGTGGTCAAGTGCTGTATGTGGTGACTCATCCTCTGATTCTCTACCTCTATGCAGAAAAGCTCCTGATTTTTACTCAGTAGCTCTTCTTGAAGATTTGGCTGAGAGTCGGAGCTTGACATGGAATTTCAGTCATTTTTAAAGCAACATGTTGTAGCAGCAAGTGAACTAACAAGCATTGAAATCTTTGTGTACACAGTTCAGAATACCAGGCAACAAATCTCTCTGGGAGAGAGTTCCACAGGCCGAGTGTAAAGCTTTATCGCTGGCAGTTTGCAGATTCTTTTGAATTAATACAAATATTGAGGCGTCGTGACTGCAACACTTGTTGCTGGCAAAAAACTTGGAGGTCTGACTTAAGCCATTGCAACTTTTTTTGTAGCACTCTACAGTCCTAAATCTATTCTTGTGGTGTTTAACATCTCAACAGAATACTGCTTTCTTAGAAATTAATAAACAAATCTAATTACAATGTTTATTCATTTTTATTGACAGTTGTGTGGAAAGGAGTTTAACCGGATGCACAATCTCATGGGACACATGCACCTGCACTCTGACAGCAAGCCATTCAAATGTCTGTATTGCCCCAGCAAATTTACCCTGAAGGGAAATCTTACCCGTCATATGAAGGTTAAGCATGGAGTCATGGATGGAGGGCCTGATTCACAAAGTAAGAACATAGATTTTAATGAAATATGGAGATTTTTTTCAGAATGTGGTAAATTCATATAACAGTGACCTGACTGATTCACTGCATTGAATAATTTGAAGGCCCTATTCTCGACTTCCCCTTTTTTTTCTCTTCCCCTCTCTTCCCTTCTGTCTTTTCTCTCCTCTCTTAGTCCCCATTTCTTCCCTCTTTGCCCTTCCTCCTCTTTCCTCTTTCGCTTGCTTTGTTTCTCTGTCCTTTCTCTCTCTCTCTACCCCTCTCTCTGTTTCTCTCTTTCCCCTGTCACCCCTTCTTTCCCCTCTTCTCTTCTCTCTCCTGCTCTCTGAAGATTGCATAATGAAGGGTTGGCACGCTACTTAGTGAGGTCTTTCATCACTTCCAGTTGGAAAGGTGTTCTTATTATTTCTTTCTATTTGCCAGGGGCACCTGAGAGGTAAAGGAAGCCGACCCATTCCTACAAGATAAGCCTTTAAATGAGATAGCCTGGCTGGGAATGTAATGTGATGGGTGCAAAGATAATTCTTGGATTATGCTATAAACTACCAGTGAAAACAAAAAGGACAGGTTACTCTATGAAAATATAAGAAATGTGTAAACAGAAATATAATCATAATGGGATTTTATTCAACCTAATGTAACTGAGGATGCCCAAGAGATGTAGAATCTGAATGTAATGCATGTCCTCAAGACCAAGAGCTGCTCAAGGTCGCTCACCACGGCGATCCGAAGTGTCCTCAACGGAAGCTCAGTAGCCTTCCATGTCCCAAGCTGTAGCTATTGGGGAAACACTTCCTAGGAGCACTAGGATAGGTAAATGAGCACAGAAAACAGGCACTAAGGGGTTGCACTGGGTGAGTCTTAAATATTTCTGTTAACTATTAGACACAGATGGAATTGAGTTGTTAGATAAATTGTTTTTTGTTCTGAATTCGGTGTTGGTGCTTATATTTGTAGTGAAGTGAGAGCAAGACCCTTAAGGCTGGACTGAAAAGAAAGACTTGCGTTTATATAGCGCCTTTCATGACCACCGGACATCTCAAAGCACTTTACAGTCAATGAAGTAGAGTTGCTGTTGTAATGTGGGAAACACAGCAAGGTTCCACAAACAGCAATGTGATAATAAGTTTTTGTTATGTTGGTTGAGGGATAAATATTGGCCAGGACACCAGGGATAACTCCCCTACTCTTCTTCGAAATAGTGTCATGGAATCTTTTACATTCACCTGACAGAGCAGATGGGACCTTGGTTTAACGTCTCATCCGAAAGACAGCACCTCTGGCAGTGCAGCACTCCCTCAGCACTGCACTGGAGTGTCAGCCTAGCTTTATGTGCTCAAGTCCCTGGAGTGGGACTTGAACCCACAAACCTTCAGACTTGGAGGCGAGTGTGCTACCATCTGAGCCACAGCTGACACTTAGGAAGGCTGAAGGAAGGCAATTGGATGGTGATTGTAAGGACGGTGGTGATAAGGATTATGGGACTGTTGCTGTATTGGGGAGGGGAGGGATGGTTCAAATGAAGCGGTCCTGGATGTGTTTCTCTCTCAGAACTCTGGGAGCTAGGGGGACTGGTGATCAATGTTGCTCCTGCTCTTCCTCCTCTTCATGCTGCTACTCCTCCTTCTCCTCCACCTCCTGTTCCTGCTCCTACTCCTCCGCCTGCTGCAGTTCTTGCTGCCCAGATGCTGGTAAGAGCTGGTCCCTCAGGATGGCAAAGCTATGCAACATGCAGCAGACGACCACAAATCTGGATCAGGGCTTTACTGCAAAGCTCCTCCCGAACGGTCCAGGCAGCTGAAGCATTGTCTGTTGCTGAGTGTCTGATCTAGGATGTTTCTGGTGGCAGCATGGCTCTTGTTGTAGGCCAGCTCTGTAGGCAGCTGTGCCTGGGTTGCTGACAGAAGTCAATAGCCAAGTCTAAAGTCGTCCAGTAGCGAACCCGTAACCTGACGACCTGGTTGGAATAAAGGTGGCACAGAGAACTGGAGCAGGATGAATGAATCAGAACTGAATCATAGAAATCATAGAATCATAGACATTTATGGCACAGAAGAAGGCCATTCAGCCTATCTGTGCCGGCCAAAAGAGAGCTATCCAGCCTAATCCCACTTCCCAGCTCTTGGTCCGTAGCCTTGTAGGTTATGACACTTCAAGTGCATATCCAAGTACTTTTTAAATATGTACTTTAAGTGTCAGGAAACTGGGCACAGACCTGCCTGTTTCACTGCCTGCAGCCACAAACAAACTGGATGTTGAGAGAGTGGGATCCTTTTCTATTCAGATAGATGCCATAATGGTGAAAGGGAGCACACAAGGCAATGTGGGTGCAGTCATTGGCACCTTTTACCCTGAGGAAGCCTGCAATGCGGACGAAGCCTGGTACTCTCTGGTCCCACTTCGCTCTGCCCATGAGGAAAGAGATGTAAGGGTTCTTCCTGGGATAGAAAGCCTTGGTGACCTCCCTGATACAACTGTGGACTGCAAACTGGAGGTGTCGCTGATGTTACTTGCTGCAGCCTGGAAGAAGCCTGTTGAATCAAAGTTAAAGGCCATGGTGACCTTGACAGCCACAGGCAGTGCTGTTCATGCCCTGGTTCGAGTCTCGAGTCGTGACTGCAGTAGGTGATATAGCCCAGCAATAACCTCCTTGGTGAAGTGAAGGTGCCTGAGACATTGCTCCTCAGTGAATTTCAGGTAGCAGAAGTGCTCCCTGAAGACCCTCTGTGGCTATGGCATCCTGTGCAGTGCCCTCCTCCTTCCTCTTGTCCCAGCTGCTCCTGCTCTCTCCTGTCTTCTTTGCTGCTGCCCCTCTTCCTCCAGCCCCAAAAGTAGCCCTACCAGACCACCCATGACTGCACTAAAACTCAGATAAAAACAGAAGTCATAAATCAATTGTAAAAGTGAGAATATAGGCCAAAAAAGGCCCAAAAGTTAACCACAGCCGAAAAGGACAAACCTTCCTGAGATAAGGAGAAACAGTTGACAAGATAGCACATATAGGTGACAACAACAGAATGGAGACCGTTGAAGCATAGCAAGAAATCTGAATGGGAAAAGGCATCAGTGAAATCTTGGTAAAAAGGTTACATTAAGAAAATATAGAATGAGAAAATCCTATTCAGACCATAAAGCCCACTCCTTTCATAACACACAATCTACCCTATGATGTACTCTATCCCACCCATTTATTCTCCTGAGGAAACTTTCTATGTAAATATTTTCAAATGCTCAAAGGTTATCCTGTAAAACATATCCTCGCATCTTTGCTATTCAATCCTGGCCTACTTCCTTCCACGGATTACATCCTCCTGCCATTCCTGCTACAGAGGGCCATTGTGTAATGTTGAATATTTGGTCCTCTCGGTATATAACCTCCCTCCAGGAATGAATAAAGCATAGAGCTGCTTTCATGGTAACATCTCTAAGGTTTTTAAAAAAAATGAGGAATGAAGAGGTACACAAAATGGAAAGTCAGGAACAGGAAAGGTGAACAGCAAGGACAGACGTCAAGACCATAGGGAAAGGCTGAAACAAAGAGACAGGTAGTAGAGATACGGAAGGGTGGCATGTGTTGGCTGCAGTTACAGATTTCTCATCAAAATTTTGTATCAGCAACTTTATAAGATTTGTTGTTGACAATTAAATTGAGAATGTTTAAAATTAATTAATGGTTGGTTAGTTAATTAATATTTACATATAAAATATTATCAACTATCTGCCTTTTTCTTATTCTCTAAACCTCCTGGTTACTAACAGTGTCTATACTGTGAATTGGGAGGTTATGATAACTATTGTCGTCCTGGCAGTACAAACCATATACTGACCCTGACCAGAACGAGTTGGCTGTTCCTTTCTATCAATAATCTGTTGGCATCTTCTGTAATAAAGCATTATAAAATACAATTATCCTGGCCAACTAAATAAGTCAGAGCAATAAATAAATCAAAACTGCATTCTAATCAGCATATAGACCAGAGGGGATGAAATAATTTGACAGGTTAAACTATTTCCAGCAGGCCTGTGGTGTCATGACAGGGAGAGATTAACATCAAACACTCAAGCTCATGTGCCCTAATATTTATAGCATTTTATTCCCTTTTGTTCCAGTTGTGAATGAATACACTTGTACTTACTGTGACCCTGCGATAGCTAAATAAAACAATCAAATCCTGTACTCAAAGAGTAGGTCACGAGGTCAAAAACTTTTTGAAACAAATTGGCCATAAATAAAAAAACACCTTTAACTTTCAATCAAAACCTGTTAAATGTATTGTTATTTGTTTTTCATATTCTTCTCTGCTTTGCTTCCCCACATAGTAAATGATGAGTAGAGAACAGAAAAATAAACTAGGATGTCTTCCGTTAATGTTTCAGGTGGTGATGGGTCTGTATCTGAAACATTAACCTAACTTTCTCTTTCAGATGGTGACTGACCTACAATTCTAGCATTTTCTGCTTTTAATTCAGATTTCAGTGTTCATGTTTTATAAACCTCTAATATTTTAATTTTTAATTTTAGATTTCCTTGTGGGCTAGGAGGAGCAGAAGTTCTCCTATGGGTCTCACAAGGCAGCCTTGGGCCTCCCTTGTCCTGGGCTTCTCCAGCTCCCCCCATCCCCCACCGCCCCCCCTCACCCCCGCCTCTCCTCCTCCCACCACCACCATATCAAAAAGAAAGACTTGCATTTATATAGCACCTTTCACGACCACCGGACGTCTCAAAGCGCTTTACAGCCAATGAAGTACTTTTGAAGTGGAGTCACTGTTGTAATGAGCAGTGAATCGGGGCCTTCAGAGAGAGAGGGAAAGCAATAAGAGATTTGAAAAATATAGTCAGTGAGGATTGTTCTAATAATATACTTGCTTAAATTATTTTGTGTTTCAAAACTTTATTAACAACTGGCAATCTGAAGTGTCTTAAGCGTATTAATTTTAAATACTTAAGAAGGATAAATATTTAATTCAATATTAGCTTATAGTTATTATCTACCAGGTTTTGTAGAACCATGTAAAACATTTTGTGTGATCTCTTGATTGATGATCATGTTGATGTACCTTAATTTTAGGCTTCAGGAGGAGAGGGCGAATTGGATTTGCACAGAACAATCTAATGAGCAATTTTGAGCAGGAAGAGCCCTTTGACCTTTCCCAAAAGAGCAGAATAAAAAACTTATCCCAGTCTGATGGTGAGAGTGCCAAGGGGAGCTCTTGTCAAGAAGAAGAAGAAGACATCTACTATACAATGGAACAATACAGTCCTGACGAGTATTGTAGAGCGGACAAAATATATATGCCAGAAGATCTATCCCAGAAACCAGGAAGACTGATTCAAGACTTCAGATACTCAGACAATGAAGAACAGGACAAAGAGGGAGTGATAAATGAGGAAGACGAAGACTTGATGACTCATGGAAAATTTCTGCAGAATGGAACTGAAACTGACAAACATAGCACTGCTGCTGTGCACTATCTATTTGATATCAATGAAAGCTACAAGGACTTTTGTCTTGACAGAAGGTGCAGCCCGGTGTGAAAAACTCAAGGTGATAAAATGTAACCTCTATATTGATCTAAAAATCTGAAAGAAATAGGAATGGTGTAAAAGAATATGGAATTCTGATTAGACATCAGAAGTATGAGGTGCACAGTAACTTTTGCTTACAATGTTAATGTTTATTTAGATTATGCAGTTCATTGGCTTGAACCCTCTCTGATCGTAGGGCCACATCTACATAACTTGCCCTTCTGTCAAATGGCAACTAGTGACACTGACATTTTATATAAAGCCCTCGTAACTATGCAAAGCTGCAAATGTTGGCGTATCAACAATAGTCAAACGATCTGCTTGGCAGGCATAACGACGAAGATGCCATCCTCAATTCTTGTCTGTTTAACAGTGGGACTTCCTGACCATGCACTTGGCTAAGACAACTGACTCTATTCACTGCGCGTTTATGAACAGATTGTATCTAGCCCGTGTCACCACAGGGACATGAAGTGAGCACTTTGTTTGCCATGTTAATAAGGAACGAGAATGTGCAGGGTCACTGCAAGTTTGTCAAATGTTCAATATGCAAATTAATATTGATATTTCTCCAGATATCATTTAGAGTGCTTATTTTAAATGTACCTGTCATTGTAATTACTAATCAGATATTAGCCAGTCACATTTTGGTGCATTTCTGTGGTATATTTTCTAGATTTGAAATATAACTTTAAATTATGTCCTCCAGTGAAAATCTTTATCCATGCATGCAAAGTTTTTTAAGTAATAAAATACATTCACTGAAGTATGAGGCAATGCCGGAACTATTACAAACCAACGACAAATGGAGAAAATATGTAACAATAAAATAATCATGGGTTTTCATTGAAATGGAAAATCTCATATGCTTGTCATCTGTGTCTGATCTGAAGTAAGATAAAGAAACAAAAGAATGCTCTTTTGTGAGATACACGACTGTCTTGTGGTTTTTCTTTTTATTTGGTCCTTGTGAAGACTTGAGGACCACTTGTTTAAACTCCTACATAATTCAAGTCATTCTGGAGTAAACATTGACTTAGATGCTCAGGAATGACAGCCCCACATTATGGCTGAGGATTTGAGTTCCGGTGCTGGCTCATGCTTGAAATCTGCCATTTATATATGAAATAAAATTAGTTGCCTTTCAGCCAGGCTTCAAAACACTGAAGAGATCCATTTTGGGAGGGGATGGGGGAAATGTGTGTACTTCTCTACCCAAAGCACATCTGTTGGTTGAGTCCATTTGTGTCGGAGATCATGCTGAGGTCTGTTGATATGAATTCAGAGCTGAAAAAAAGATGGCTAGAAGCAAGCAATTATGATTGAGATGGTAGAAAAGGGTGAGGAAAATTAGGTAGAAATGTAAATATAAAGCATTTGCTCAGAGAATATTACCACAGTATTCTGTCATTTATTCATGCACTCACTTATAAAATTCTTAAAACAATACTGGTTCTGTGTTGGAAATCATTGTTATCCAGTATTACTCTAAAATTTAAAGTACATGTAGTAAAGGACCAATATGGAATACATGTAGTGTTGACCAAACGGCTTGTATTTATTCTTCAGCAACAATAGAAATATACCATTTTCCTCTTCACTTTTTACTCCTGTTACATTGTCAAGGGAGCAGATGCTGTGTTTATCAGAATCAAAAAATTGTACCCTCCCTTTACAGGATATTTTCTGCACTCATTTTTCAATATTGACAATGCTAACATTTCCAGCATGTTTTCAAGATAATTAATATAATTATGATTCCTAATTGTTACATATATTCTGTTTCATAATATTCATAATAGTTTACTCAATAAAAATATACAAAGCGCATCATGTGTTACTGAATATCTTGCTAAACAGAAGGTAATGTGCTGCATTATGCAGTAAAGGAGCAGCAATTCAGTAGATTTATTCAATAACTTTAATTGCTTCCACTTCAAATGCTCTTTCTAGAACATAGGAAAACAGGAACAAGAGTAGGCCATTCAGCCCCTCGAGCCTGTTCCGCCATTCAATTAGATCATGGCTGACCTGTACCTCAACTCCATTTATCCGCCTTTGCTCCATATCCCTTGATAGCCTTACCTGACAAAAATCTATTGATCTCAGTATTAAAAATGTCAATTGACACTGCATCCATGGCCTTTTGGGGGAAAGAGTTCCAG
The DNA here is from genome assembly GCA_030390025.1 of Squalus acanthias. Classification (NCBI taxonomy): domain Eukaryota; kingdom Metazoa; phylum Chordata; class Chondrichthyes; order Squaliformes; family Squalidae; genus Squalus; species Squalus acanthias. The sequence goes on from CM059425.1 coordinate 148,212,060, forward strand.
ATTTCCACTACCCTTTGTGTAAAAAAGTGCTTCCTGATTTCATTCTTAACTGGCCTAGCTCTAATTTTAAGATTATTCCTCCTTGTTCTGTATTCCCCCTCAGAGGAAATAGTTCCCCTGTATCGACCGTATTAAATCCCTTTATCATTGGAGATGGATGATAGTACGGAGGTGGAAGTAGGCGGTTCTTTTTGATGAAGAGAATTTGGGGTCAGAAGCTCAGCTCAGGGTCAAATAGGACCCTGAGGTTGCGAACAGTCTGGTTCAGCCTCAGCAAGTGGCCAGGGAGGGATTTTGAGGTGGGGGCCCGAAGACATCCACCTAAACCATTGACATAAACAGATGATAGGTCATCGACCTGAAACGTTAACTCTGTTTCTCTCTCCACAGATGCTGCCTGACTTGCTGAGTATTTCCAGCATTTTCTGTTTTTACTTGACATAAGCAGACTGTTGAACATCTCATGCAAAGGACAGCAGCTCCAATATGCAGCACTCCCTCACTACTGTACACAAGGCCAGACTACTTCATGTGTTCAAGTTGTGAGAGTTGCACTTAAGCCCACAACCTTCACATTCAGAGGCAAGGGTACTACCAACTGAGTCAAGCTAATACTTGGAGTTCAGCTAGAACATGGTTCCAAGGGTTAAACTATGAGGCGAGATTACATAAGCTAAGCTTTTATTCCTTGGAATATAGAAGGTTAAGGGTTGATTTAATTGAGGTTTTTAGGATTTTGAAATTAATTGATAGAGAGAAACTTTTTCCATTAGTGGGGGAGTCTAAGACAAGGGGCCATAACCATAGAATCAGAGCCAGGCCATCAGGAGAGAAGTTAGGAAGCACTTCTTCACACAAAGGGTGGTAGAAGTGTGGAACTCCCTCCCACAAAAAGCAGTCGATGCTAGCTCAATTAATAATTTTAAATCTGAGATCGATAGATTTTTGCTAGCTGGGGTAATAAGGGATATGGAGCCAAGGTGGGTAAATGGAGTTAGGATGCAGATCAGCCATGATCTCATTGAATGGCGGAACAGACTCGAAGGGCTGAATGGCCTCCTCCTGTTCCTATGTACTAAAAATCAGCTTCCTGACAGAATGAACACAAAATATAACAGTTCACAAAACATTGCTAAACCGGCCCAGTTGCCTTTGTAGTGTTTGAAATTGCTCCAATAATATTTTCCACAAAAGCTTGTCCTCTTTCAGGTACCTAGGACTTGAGTTCATGGGGCTTTCCACAGCTAGCGCTCTGCCAGCTTAATGAAAAGACTAAACCAAACAGCACACTACAACTCTCAAAATGCACCACTGTTACTCTGTGCCAGCCCTGTGTCGATAAAACTCCCAAGTCACCTGGGCCATTTTAATTGCCCACATGCCCAGTTCCCACCCAGTAGAGTTAAATTCACCCCAAAGATATGGTTAGTTAAACATATGTACAGTGAAATGTTAAACTGACAACTGATATTCTGAAATAAGACTGTGACCAGTGTTAATGATGTAAAGCCAGGTCTCATATCTATTGTATAGAGTAAACCACACTCCAAACCTGTTGGTAACTCCACTCATGTTCTGATGTGTACTGTTACATCGATTCTATTCCAGTCAGTTCAGCAGAATCCTATTTCTATCTCTTCTTCAGTTAGCACGTGATGATAAACCAGTGGCCCTTCTCACAAAGTGACTAGCTCAGTACTCTAAGGTTCAAACCACCAACCACAGGATGATGTAAGAAGTATTTTACCACTCTGGTTGCCATGTTAACACTAGATTGAATGTGCTCTGATTGTGTAAATTGGCAACTTGGATACTGAGGTCCTGTGTTGGGGATTTTTAATAATAGAACACACTGATGAATCCTTTCAGTGCTAAATTTCACTTCTTTCTTGTATTCCCTATTTTTTTTCTGACTAATTTTCTCCTAACATTTCCTCACATCTTGTGGGGGCACAGTTTCAGACATGCTGGGAACCCTCAGAGCATCATCCAAGTGCCCATTATTCGAGTGCAAACGTTGACAGTGGCTTGACATTTCGTGACAGCAATCTATTTGACCACGGAGGCATCCCAGGGGAATTAGATCTTGTTCAATGTCAATGTACACTTTCAGCAGGGGCTGCTGGATAATGATCAGAATTGGAACTCTGGCCAATTCTACCCTCCCTAGCCTAGGGCACTGAGGCCAATTGTGGTGTCCCTACTGCCATTCTGGCTGCGATCAGTTAATCAATACAGGCTGAGAATTGACTCGGAATCCTTTTCTTTCCCTTTGCCCTGGATATACAACTTACCAACAATATAAGCTCACCCACCACTTCTACATCCCCACCACTGATGTCCACTTTTGCTGTCTTCCTTCAGCATTCTGTGCTCTTCCTCCTACTATAGCCATAGAGGATGAATTTCCGCAGAGATTCGTCCAACCGTCCGCTATAACTTTGGTGGATGAGCTGCAGAAATCCCAAAACACAGCGTAAATACTATTCTTCCAGGATTTCCGCGGCTATTATGCCGAAGTAATGTTGGATGACTGGGAGAATCCCTGTGGATATTTTTCTCCTATGCCTATAGGATGATTGGGAGAATCCCCTGGGTAATTTACCCTTATAATCTTCATTTTTGGGGAGCTAATGTTATGCCGACACCTTTCATTTATCATACAGCTCTGCTTCTCGACCGTAAGTGATTTATCCACTGTGACTCTGAGGTCCCCCTCCTGCTGTATAACCTTCAGTATGTATCTCTGCATTTTATACATATTCCTGGAATTTCCCAGGCCCCAAAGCATCACATTTCATTTATCCAAATTGAAGGACATCTACTCAACATGGACCCATTCCACTAATTTACCTTTGATTAAAATTCCCAACTCCCATGCACACTTTTGTTTCTTCTGCAAACTTGTGAATAGTTCCATGGTGGCACGGACCTAAATCATTCACGAAGATGGTGAACAGCAATGATCCCAACATAAGACCCTACTATTTGGCACCACTGGCATCTTGGTATCACCTTCAACTGTGAAAGCAGAACACCAGGAATTTCCTTGGGAGTTCTCCAATTGGCTGCCGTAATTGCGACGGACAATTGGCTGAATCCTTGGATACGCACGTAAATATGGTTTCTGCTGATCTTACGCCAAATTTACGGCAGCCAATTGGGAGATCCTCCGAGGAAATTTCCGACAAAAGTATCTACTTATCATTTCAGTCGTAACCTGGTCCTCAGACCTAACCTGCTCTGCTGAGTCTTTCTGTCTGATCTTTAATCAGTTTCTGGCTCCTAATTGAAGAAAGGTTTACCATTTCTGCTGTAGCACTCTTCAATCCTTTTTGTAATGTCCCTTTGGCATTTTTAATGGATGTATTTTTGTTTAATTGGCATTTAAAAAACAATGGACTGAGGAATTTCATACCAATATGTTATGGCACTCTGTGACTCCACCCTATTTGTAACATGTTTTAAAGTACTTCATAAATTCTTTCAGACTACTCGACAAAATATCAGTTCTTTAGATTAAAAAAAACCAAAGTACTGTGCAATGTCCATCTCAGCACTTTGATTTGTAACAAACGTGCACTATCGAACACTAAAGTTCCTCATTCATTATTAATAAAGATGCAGCTGCTCATGAAAAGCTTGTGGACAGTTGGCAGAAATGTATTGCACAATCCATACTAAATCCAGCAAGTCTCTCCTCCCCCCACTCCCCTCACCCCAACACAGACAGACTCCCTCCCCCCACTCCCCTCACCCCAACACAGACAGACTCCCTCCCCCCACTCCCCTCACCCCAACACAGACAGACTCCCTCCCCCCACTCCCCTCACCCCAACACAGACAGACTCCCTCCCCCCACTCCCCTCACCCCAACACAGACAGACTCCCTCCCCCCACTCCCCTCACCCCAACACAGACAGACTCCCTCCCCCCACTCCCCTCACCCCAACACAGACAGACTCCCTCCCCCCACAAAGGGAGACAAGGGAGGGAAGAGAATATTTCAAAGGGCAACCCACTCAAATTCAACTTCATGTTTGTTTGCTGATCTCCAGGTTATTTTCTACTATTATACAAGATAGGTTTTTTAAAATAAGATCTTAGTGGACTTCACAGGCCTACAAGTCCATTAGATCTCTATACATCTTATATCAATTTTCTTTTTGTAATTTACTTCTTATCTGCATGTTATTTCTGTTGGTGTATACGAATAAAGAAAAACACTTCTGTAATGATGGCACTGTTTTTCTTTGGTAGCTGACACTCTTTGGGGGGGGGGGGGGGGGGGGGGGGGGGGGGCGGTCCCTGGAAGTATCTATAAAGGAATCTCAGTGAATGTATCATTTTTTGAAAGAGGTCCCTCATACAGAGAGGTTTGATAACCATCCTTGTACAGTACTCTTTTAGGGTCCTCAGAGTCCCAATGAAGAGAGCAGCATTTACTCTTGTACAACCCATTGCTATATGTACCCTATTAAAATGCACTATTTCTATAACATGTCCCACTTAACTTTTTAACTTTATTTTTTACCCAATTTCTATCCCTTTCTTCTCCTCTTCTCTTAAACACCTTTACTACTATTTGTGTACGATGTTACAGTTTGAGTTTTCTTTACTAGCTTTATGTTATGGGGACAGCTTGTCATTAGTTATTGTAAGCAGATTGTAGGTGGGATTTTCTTCATTACAATTCCCAAAATTGGGCACTATAGAGGCAGCAAATGAAAGGATTATGGGCGGGGAGGCCTACTGCCAGATTCCTGCCCCTCAGAGCACCACGGGGAATTTTCTTCTCCCAACCCCGCAGAGAACTTGGCTGCTTAAGCCTTGACCTGCCTCATCACATTTAAATAATGGCGGTGGGTTGGGGAATGGGAACATGGACAAATTCTCTGCTTTCCACCTCAACTACCACCAATTCCAGGGACCACCGAAAGAGGGGTGGTGGTATATCCTGGTGTAGCAGTGGAAAGTTAGCTATTGCCACTGTTGAAGGGAGAGTGCCTAGTAGCCAGTAAGTTTCGAAACAAACATCATTTCAGAGAGCATTACAGATGAGTCTGATCCTGTTCTTATCTAACGGCCATACATTCATACTTTCAACAAGGGTCACAGATAATGTTGATTTTTCCTCTCCCTGAGACAGCTGAAAACTGGTGGTAGCAGATCGGTCACCTGTTATACACCTGACCGGATTTTACTTTCAAAAGAAAGTTGGGCGGGGTGTATAAAGGGGGGCCAAATTTCTGCCCAGCAGCAATAATTAAAATCTACCCCAGTGAGACCAATTGTTAACATCCTAATATTAACTTAACAATGGATTCATGTTTTTAGCGTTTCCTATCCTCTGTTAGCTGCCACGTTTCCTACATTACAACACTGACTCCACTTCAAAAGTACTTCATTGGCTGTGAAGCACTTTGGGACGTCCTGAGGTGGTGAAAGGTGCTAGATAAATGCAAGTCTTTCTTTTTTGTAAGCCTGTTGCTGCACTGGAGTGTCAGCATCGAGAAGGTTAAATGATCAGTTCTTATGTTGAAGGAAACAATTTTTAATTGTCATAAAAATGCTCTTGTTTCAACATTCTTCTGTTCTTACTGCGGCAGAGGACGGAGGAAGATAAAAAGTGGTCAGTGCAACTCCGAAAGAATGGCAGAGCAAGTTGGTTGGGTTGAATTGTCTTTTCTCAATCTTACATTCTTCTGTTCTTATAAAATCAGTGATAAGGCTCATTGGTAATTACATTGTAAATGTGTCCTGTGTTTGCTCATTTAAGATGAAGGACTATGTCATACCAGTGAACCAATTATGCAGCAACTTTTTGTGGAATATAGGAATTAAAAGGGAACTGTGCTCTGTTTAAAGGGGAAGTATATTCTACTGAACTTGCCTGCAATAATAAATGTTATAAATGGAGATATCCATACACTTGATAGTATCTCTAAATCACTTTGTGCGACCATGTTTCATGCTTTAAAGCTGCTGATTTAGGGCAGTCTGGGAAGAGACATTTCCCCATTGTGTGAAATCAGGAATTCAACACAAAGGGGTAAATTTGAACTTACACCCCAAAGCGGAAAACTGGTGATAGTGGATCATCCGCATATTATACACCCCGCTCGATTTTCCTTCCGATTAAAATCAAATGGAAAGAAAAATCCAGTGAGGAGTATAATAGTGGCCAATCCACGACTGTCAATTTTCCGCTTGATGGTGAAGGTTAAAATCTGCCCCAAAATCTGCCATTTAAATCATAAACAGGAGCAATGGAAAGACACTGTTACATGCACAGATCTCTCCCTTTATATAATTTAAGATTATAAGGTAAAGTGGAAAAGGAGCAATTTGCAGGACTATGTGGAAGGAGCAAGAGAGTGAGACAATTTGGTAGCTCTTTTGGAGAGACAGCAGACGCACGATGGGTCAAATGGTCTTCTTCTGTGCTGTATCATTGTATGATTCTATATGGAGACCAGAGTGCAGTGAGCAGTCGGCAGTGAACAATGCGAACACTCGTCAGACATGTTTGGGCGAATTTTACCCCCCAAAAATAGGTTGGTTTGGTCGGGTGGAATGTTAAAATGTAAAAAATCTCAAACGGGAACCCAACCCACTTCAAACCTGCTCATTTCCGGTTTTAACGGAGGCGGGACGGGGGGGGAGGGGAGCGGACAACCAACCCGCTCCCAGGAGGCGGGTCAGTCATTTAAATATTTTAATGAGGCTGAGTGCCTCAGATTTTATCTCTCTTCCAACTTGAACTTCCAACTTGGGAAACCCAGCGGCTAAAGGAAGGTGAGGTCTGCTGCATGGAAGAGGTAAGTGCTTTTCCAGCAATGCTTGAGGGCCGAGAGGAGCTTGAGTGCTTCCCCCCCACTCACCAAGCAAACCTGTTTCCCACTCCATGTGATCGGACCTCCCCTCGTGATCAGATCCCACATGCCAGGATCGGACCCCCCCCCCCACCCCCCACCCTGTGATCACCAACCTCCACCCTGCGATCACCAACCTCCACCCTGCGATCACCAACCTCCACCCTGCGATCACCAACCTCCACCCTGCGATCACCAACCTCCACCCTGCGATCACCAACCTCCACCCTGCGATCACCAACCTCCACCCCGCGATCACCAACCTCCACCCCGCGATCACCGACCTCCACCCTGTGATCACCGACCTCCACCCTGCGATCACCAACCGCCACCCCGCGATCACCAACCTCCACCCTGTGATCACCAACCCCCACCCGCGATCACCAACCTCCACCCCGCGATCACCGACCTCCACCCTGCGATCACCAACCTCCACCCTGCGATCACCAACCTCCACCCTGCGATCACCAACCTCCACCCCGCGATCACCAACCTCCACCCCGCGATCACCAACCTCCACCCCGCCATCACCGACCTCCACCCTGTGATCACCGACCTCCACCCTGCGATCACCAACCGCCACCCTGCGATCACCAACCTCCACCCCGCGATCACCGACCTCCACCCCGCGATCACCAACCTCCACCCGCGATCACCGACCTCCACCCCGCGATCACCAACCTCCACCCTGCGATCATCGACCTCCACCTGCGATCACCAACCTCCACCCCGCGATCACCAACCTCCACCCCGCGATCACCAACCGCCACCCGCGATCACCAACCGCCACCCTGCGATCACCAACCTCCACCCCGCGATCATCGACCTCCACCCTGCGATCACCAACCGCCACCCGCGATCACCAACCGCCACCCTGTGATCACCAACCTCCACCCTGCGATCACCAACCTCCACCCTGCGATCACCAACCTCCAGCCTGTGATCACCAACCTCCACCCTGCGATCACCAACCTCCACCCGCGATCACCAACCTCCACCCTGCGATCACCAACCTCCACCCTGCGATCACCAACCTCCACCCTGTGATCACCAACCTCCACCCGCGATCACCAACCTCCACCCCGCGATCACCAACCTCCACCCCGCGATCACCAACCTCCACCCTGTGATCACCAACCTCCACCCGCGATCACCAACCTCCACCCTGTGATCACCAACCTCCACCCCGCGATCACCAACCTCCACCCCGCGATCACCAACCTCCACCCTGTGATCACCAACCTCCACCCGCGATCACCAACCTCCACCCCGCGATCACCGACCCAAAAACATGGTCAAAGAGGTAGGTTTTACGGAGCGTCTTAAAGGAGGAAAGAGAGATAGAGAGGCGGAGAGGTTTAGGGAGGGAATTCCAGAGCTTAGTGCCTAGGCAGCTGAAGGCACGGCCACCAATGGGGGAGTGATTAAAATCGGGGATGCGCAAGAGGCCAGAATTGGAGGAGTGCCGATCTCTCGGAGGGTTGTAAGGCTAGAGGAGGTTACAGAGATGGGGAGGGATGAGGCCTTGGAGGGATTTGAAAAAAAGGATGAGAATTTTGAAATTGAGGCGTTACCGGACCAGGAGCCAATGTAAGTCAGCGAGCACATGGGTGATGGGGACTGGCTGCAGGTGGTTAGGCCTGCGGCACTAGGCCTGCAGAGAGGAGGGAGGGATGGATCGGGACTTTGTGCAAGTAAGGACACGGGCAGCAGAGTTTTGGATGAGCTCAACTTTATGGAAGGTGGAAGATGGGAGGTCGGCCATGTGTGCGTTGGAATAGTCAAGTCTAGAGGTAACAAAGGCATGGATGAGGGTTTCAGCTGCAGATGAGCTGAGGCAGGGGCTGAGTTGGGCAATGTTATGGAGGTGGAAGCAGACAGTCTTGGGAATGGCCGGGAGCTCATCTCAGGGTCAAATACGACACCAATGTGGCGAACAATCCGGTTCAGCCTCAGACAGTTGCCAGGGAAAAGGATGGAGTCGGTAGCTAGGGAACGGAGTTTGTGGCGGGGACAGAAGACAATAGGGGAAATTTTAACTCCAAAAAACGGGTGGGTTGGGGTCGGGTGAGAAGTTAAAGTGTTCAAAATCTTAATCCCGACCAGAACCCGCCTCTAGAATCATAGAATCATCGAAAGTGACAGCACGGAAGGAGGCCATTTCGGCCCATCGTGTCCGCGCCGGCCAACAAAGAGCTATCCAGCCTAATCCCACTTCCCAGCTCTTGGTCCATAGCCCTGCAGGTTAGAGCATCCCAAGTGCACATCCAAGTACTTTTTAAATGTGGTTAGGGTTCCTGCCTCTACCACCCTTTCAGGCAGTGAGTTCCAGACCCCCACACCCCTCTGGGTGAAGAAATTTCCCCTCAACTGCCCTCTAATCCTTCCCCCAATTACTTTAAATCTGTGGCCCTGGTTTTTGACCCCTCTGCTAAGGGAAATAGGTCCTTTCTATCCACTTTATCTATGCCCCTCATAATTTTATACACCTCAATAAGGTCTCCCCTCAGCCTCCTCTGTTCCAAGGAAAACAGACCCAGCCTATCCAGTCTTCTCTATTGCAATCACATCTTTCCTGTAATGTGGTGACCAGAACTGCACGCAGTACTCTAGCTGAGGCCTAACTAGTGTTTTATATAGTTGAAGCATAACCCCCCTGCTCTTGTATTCTATGCCATGGATAATAAAGGCAAGCATTCCATATGCCTTCTTAACCACCTTATCTACCTGGCCTGCTACCTTCAGGGATCTGTGGACATGCACTCCAAGGTCCCTTTGTTCCTCTACACTACTCAATGTCATACCATTTAATGTGTATTCCCTTTCCTTGTTAGCCCTCCCCAAATGCATTACCTCACACTTCTCCGGATTGAATTCCATTTGCCACTGTTCTGCCCACCTGACCAATTTATTGATATCTTCCTGCAGTCTACAGCTTCCTTCTTCAGTTTCAACCACACAGCCAATTTTAGTATCATCTGCAATCTTCTTAATCATACTCCCTATATTCAAGTCTAGATCATTGATATATACCACAAAAAGCAAGGGACCGAGTATTGAGCCCTGCGGAACCCCACTGGAAACAGCCTTCCAGTCACAAAAACACCCATCCACCATTACCCTCTGCTTCCTGTCTCCGAGCCAGTTTTGAATCCAACTTGACACTTTGCCCTGGATCCCATGGACTTTTAACTTCGTGACCAGTCTGCCATGTGGAACCTTATCAAAAGCCTTGCTAAAGTCCATATACACTACATCAAATGCACTAGCCTCATCTACCCTCCTTGTTACCTCCTCAAAAAATTTAATCAAGTTTGTCAGACACGATCTTCCCTTAACAAATCCGTGCTGACTATCCTTGATTAATCTATGTCTTTCTAAGTGAAGATTTATCCTGTCCTTCAGAATTCTTTCCAATAATTTTCCCACCACCGAGGTTAGGCTGACTGGCCTGTAATTACTCGGTCTATCCTTTTCTCCCTTTTTAAACAAGGGTACCACATTAGCCCACGTGCGGTTTTAACGGAGGCAGGACGGGCGGCGGGCAGCCAACCCGCTCCCAGGAGGCGGGTCTCCCATTTAAATATTATAATGAGGCTGATGTGCCTCAGATTTAACCAGCATTTGAAATTTAATTGTAGCTGGTCGACTTTCGCTTTGCTCAAGAAACCTGACAGCTAATGGAAGGTGAGGACTGCTGGATCCAGGAAGTAATTGCCTTTACACTTACCTCCTGGATCCAGCGTTCCTGCCTCACCCCCCACCACCCACCCCCACCCGATCGGAGACCCCCCCCCACGAGACCTCCAATCCCCCCACCCTCCAAGGACTCCGATCGCCTTCCCCACCTCTCTCCGCAGCCCCCCCCCCCCCCACCCCGATCGTTTTCCAGGCCCCCAAATGTTCTCTCCCTCCCCCCAATTATCTCCAGGCCCCTCGATGTTCTCTCCCTCCACCTGATCCCTTGTTGCCGACTCCGTTCTCTCCCTTCCGACTCCCCCGATCCCTTGATGCTAGTTCCCGTTCTCTCTCCCCCGCTACGATCCTCCTCAGGCCCCTGAGAACTCCCCCGGCCCCCACTCGATCCCTCCCTCCCTCCTCTCTGCAGCCTAGTGCCGCAGGCCTACCCACCTGCCGCCAGTCAGCCTCTCCATCTGGCTGGCTGCGGGTTGGAAACAGAGGTTTCAAATGCAAATCAGGCCCTGCCGTTAAATTCGGCAGGGCCTGTGGGAAACCCGTTCTCCCGGGTTTCCCCACCGCTTCCAAGCCCCCCTGTCCCCTGCTCCCAACCCGCCTCCCGATTAAAATTCCAGCCAATGGCTTCAGTATTCCCAAGATTTAGTTGGAGGAAATTTCTGCTCATCCAGGAACTAGAGAGTGTGGGGGCAGAGAGCAGCTGGAGATGTAAAGGAAGTGCGACAGTGGTGGCAACTGTTGTTTTCACTGAAGAATATGTCCGTTTGAACACTGAAGCAACGGACAGTGGTTTTGATTTCTAGATTTTGTTCATTAAATGCAATTGCCCATCCATTATAAGTGGAGCCAACTGTACACAGCAAGTCATTTGAGCACAAATCTCCTTTAAATACAGAATACAAAGGAAAGACATGAATATGAAAAAATGAAATATAAACACACAGGAGGCAGATAATCGACTGAATGAAAGACAGGTTCGTGCTTCGTCTGTCCTCCAGCAGAAGGGTCGGCCCAAAATGGCCAGCGGTCTTTCTGTTTCAGATCTTTCCCTTTAATTACCGTTCGTGAAGGATTTACAATTTTTAAAGTATTTTAGGAGAACATTTATTCATACTTGCTGCTGATAAAACTAATTCTGTTGCAGTATTGCAAACCTGACAACGATATAAAAGAATCACTGCTGTAAGAAAAACTAGCAGAACCATTTTCATCAGCAAATAATAGACATAGCAGAGTTTTTAAATCAGACAAAGAGAAGATTGCAGCATGTAAGAAGGAAGATACGCCTCTTTGTTAACTGGGAGTGACCGGATTCAATCCCACGAGGCCCTGTATCAGCGCTCCTCACTATTTCCTCTTTGCTGCATGCACAATGTGAAACAAGGAGATTGGCCATTTTCTGGACTTTTTAAATTCCTTTTTTTCTGTGTAACTTGCAGCTGAGTTCCCTTATTTCTTCAAACAAAGGAAAGGAAGTGGAAGTGAAAACTCTACCCTCGTTTCCCTGAGGGACTGAGTTCACACAAGAATGACCGATATGGGAAAAGAGGGATTATA
>CM059425.1:148234187-148239187 GCA_030390025.1 Squalus acanthias
CACACACAGACACAGACTCACACACGCTCATACACTCATACACACACACACACCGACAAACATACACACTCACACACACATTCACACACAGACACACAGACACAGACACAATCACAGACACTTACACTCACACACAGACACAATTACACACACTCACACACACACACCCTCACACAAACACAGACACACACATTCACTCACACACACACACTCACACAGACTCACACACACTTACACTCACACACACTTACACACACTCCCACTCACACACACACACTAACACACTCACACACTGACACTCAAACAGACACACACACACACTCACACAGACACACACATACACTCTCTCACACACACACACACACTCACACACACTCACGCACATTCACACACTCACACTCACACTCGCAGACACACACACACTCACACACACTCACACTCACCCACACAGACTCACACACTCACACACAGACACACACACACACACACTCACTCACAGACACACACAGAGACACACACACACACTCACACACACTCACACTAACATACACACAGACACACTCACACACAGACACACTCACACACACTCAAACTCATACACACACACATTCACAAACACACACTCACACACACACACAGACACACACACTCAGACGCACAGATACACACTCACACACACACTCAGACACACACACACACTCAAACACACACACACACAAACACAGTCACACACACAGAGACACATACTCACACAGACACACTCACACACACTCACACACACAGACACACACACGCTCATACACACACTCACACACACACTCAAACATACACACTCACACACACATTCACACACAGACACACACACACTCACACACTCACACACACACCCACACACAATCACACACACACACACCCTCACACAAACACAGACACACACACACTCGCACACATACAAACAGACACACACACACACCCTCACACAAACAGAGACATACACATTCACACACACACACACTCACATACACACACACTCACTCTCAGACACACCCTCACACACACACACACACTCACACACCCACACGCACAGACACACCCACACACACACCCACACACACACCCACACACACATTCACACACGCAGACACACACACTCACACAATCACCCACTCACACACACAATCACCCACTCACACTCACACACACACTTACTCACACACTCCCACACACAGACTCACACACTCACACGCACACACACTCACAGACTCACTCACACACACATTCATACACACACACAAACACACACACACTCACTCACACACTCACACACACAAGACACACTCACACACGACACACTCACACACACAGACACACACACCACACTCTCACACACACACACACACACTCTCACACACACACTCTCACACACACTCTCACACACACTCACACACATTCACACACTCACACACAGACACACACTCACAAACGCAGACACACACACTCACACACACAATCACCCACTCACTCACACACAATCACCCACTCACACTCACACACTCACATACACACTCACTCACACACAGACACACACACTCACACACACTCACACACTCACACTCACACTCACACTCATACACACATACACTCACACCCACACACACACACAGACACACACTCACATACAGACACACACACTCACATACAGACACACACACTCACACAAACACAGACACACACACTCACACACACACACCCTCACACACACACAGACACGCACACTCACATACAGACACACACACTCACACACTCACACAAACACACTCACACACTCACACACCCTCACACACACAGACACACACACTTACACACTTACACACTTACACTCACACTCACACTCACACAGACACACACACAGACACACACTCACGCACTCACGCACTCACATTCACACACACAGACACACTCACACACACTCAGACACACACACAATCACCCACTCACACTCACACACAGACACACTCACACACACACACTCACATTCACACACACACAGACACACTCACACACAGACTCACGCACACACTCACATACACACTCACACACACTCACACAGACACACATTCACACACACACACAGACACAAACACACACACCCTCACACTCAGACACACGCACTCACACACACACTCACACTCACTCACACACTCACACAATCACATTCACACACACTCATACTCACCCTCACACACTCACACACACACACATTCACACACAGACACACACACTCACACAGTCACACTCACAGACATTCACGCACACCCACACTCACACACACCCACACACACACACAATCACTCACACTCACACACCCACACAGACACACACATTCACACACACACACTCACACCTTCACAAACGCAAACGCACACATTCACATTCACACACACACTCACACACACACACAAAGACACACACTCACACTCACAGACACAAACACATTCACACACACACAGACACAAACACACAGACACAAACACACACACCCTCACACTCAGACACACGCACTCACACACACACTCACACACTCACATTCACACACACTCATACTCACCCTCACACACTCACACACAAACACATTCACACATAGACACACACACTCACACAGTCAGACTCACATACACAGACATTCACACACACCCACACTCACACACACCCACACACAGACACACTCACACAATCACTCACACTCACACTCACACACCCACACAGACACACACATTCACACACTCACTCACACCTTCACAAACGCAGACGCACACATTCACATTCACACACACACTCACACACACACTCACACAGACACACACACTCAGACACACTCACACACGCTCCCTCACACACAGACACACCCTCACACACAGACACACACACACACCCTCACAAACACAGACACACACACTCACACACACACATTCACACACAGACACACAGACACACAGACCATCACAAACGCAGACTCACACACACAGACACACACACTCACACACATACACACTCACACACACTCACACACACACACTCACACACACACACACTCTCACTCACACTCACACACACACACCCTCACACACACCCACACACACCCTCACAAACACATTCACACACACTCACACACACACATTCACACACACACACATGCGGAGGCAGCCCGGGGAGTGGCGAGCGGCGGTATAAAGGTGAGCTAGGGGGATTTTCCCTAATCCAGGTCCGGGAGAGGGAAGCAAAAAACAATCGAACTGTGACGTCACCAAGAAGCAGGTAAGTGATTGGTTGGTGAGTATTTTCCTTCTAAATTTTTCTAAACTTAAAATTTTGCGGTGTCGAGGGTCTCTGTTGTGTAGCAGGGACTACTGTTAAGAAAGGGCCCTTGAGTATATCATTTAATTGAAGTGAAATTGGTGGGATTCATTTAATTTGATTTTAATTAGATAATTAAAGAGTAAGTCATGGCAGGAGAGCTCTGCCCCGTGATATGCTCCTCCTGTTATATGTCCCTGACGACCATGTGTGTGGGAAGTGTATCCAGCTGCAGCTACTGATAGACCGCATTGCAGCTCTGGAGCTGCGGATGGATGCAGATTGGAGCATTCGCAACGCTGAGAACGTTGTGAATAGCACGTTTAGCGAGTTGGTCACACCGCAGGTAAAAGGTGTACAGGCAGGAAGTGAATGGGTGACCACCAGGCAGAGTAAGAGGTGCAGGCAGGTAGTGCAAGGGTCCCCTGTGGCCATCCCCCTCTCAAACAGATATACCACTTTGGATGCTGTTGGGGGGGATGATTATCAGGGGAAGGCAGCAGCAGCCAACTTCCTGGCACCATGGGTGGCTCTGCTGCACAGGCTGGGAGGAAAAAGTGTGGAAGAGCTATAGTGATAGGGGACTCAATTGTAAGGGGAATAGATAGGCGTTTCTGCGGCCGCAAACGAGACTCCAGGATGGTGTGTTGCCTCCCTGGTGCAAGGGTCAAGGACGTCTCAGAGCGGCTACAGAACATTTTGGAGGGGGAGGGCGAACAGCCAGTTGTCGTGGTGCACATAGGCACCAACGATATAGGTAAAAAACGGGATGAGGTCCTAAAAGCAGAATATAGGGAGTTAGGAGGTAAGTTTAAAAATAGGACCTCAAAGGTAGTAATCTCAGGATTGCTACCAGTGCCACGTGCTAGTCAGAGCAGAAATAGGAGGATATTTCAAATGAATACGTGGCTAGAGGAATGGTGCAAGGGGGAGGGATTCAAATTCCTTGGACATTGGAACCGGTTCTGGGGGAGGTGGGACCAGTACAAACGGGACGGTCTGCACCTGGGCAGGGCCGGGACCGATGTCCTAGGGGGAGTCTTTGCTAGTGCTGTTGGGGAGGGTTTAAACTAAAATGGCAGGGGGTTGGGAACCTGAGCGGGGAGACAGAGGAAAGGGAAACAAGGATAAAAGCAAAAGACAGGAAGGAGAAAAACAAAAGTGGAAGGCAAAGAACTCAACGGTTTAAATGAAACATGGTCACAGTAAATAATAATTCATATAGGTCTGAGAGCGTTACAAAAACAAGCCTGAAGGCTTTGTGTCTTAATGCAAGGAGCATTCGGAACAAGGTGGATGAATAAGCTGCGCAAATAGAGGTAAATGAATACGATTTGATTGGGATTACAGAAACATGGCTCCAGGGTGGCCAAGGCTGGGAACTCAACATCCAGGGGTATTCAATATTTAGGAAAGATAGGCAAAAAAGAAAGGGAGGTGGGGTAGCATTGCTGGTTAAAGAGGGGATTAACACAATTGAAAGGAAGGATAGTAACTCTGATGATGCGGAATCTGTATGGGTAGAACTGAGAAATAACAAGGGGCAGAAAACGTTAGTGGGAGTGGTATATAGACCTGCAAACAGTAATACGGAGGTTGGGGATGGCATTAAAAGGGAAATTAGAGAAGCATGCAGTAAGGGCACA